>JACAVU010000007.1:46528747-46828747 GCA_014183005.1 Castanea mollissima | reverse complement strand
TGCTATAATTTTTTGATGGCTTTTTGTGTACAAAGAACCACATATAAACAATTGCATTTTTTGGAAGTGTTGAAGGATTTGTTTAAATATTTTGGAACTTTGATAATGGTTATAGACAATATGTATTTGATAATATATTTCTATGTTAATATAATGTTAATTTGGAGACATTTGTGGTGTTATCTAGTTACATTTGTGGTATTGTCTTAGTGGAGCTAAAATTATTACAGGTTATTTGTAATAGATATGTGAGTTTAGAATCTAGGAGGGAAAAAAAAATCACCTATAGCGGCGGGCAAAAACTGCCGCTGAAGGACTAACATTTTAATATAATTGAAGACTTATAGCGGCATTTTTGGCCCGCCGCAATAGTACAGTTTTTTGGTAGTGCAAATAACTAATTGCGAGGGTATAAAGGTCCTCACAAATAGTTGTTAACGACGACTGCTTCCCTTCGCTAAAAATAAGTCGTCGACTTTTCTCGTCGTTTGGTAATATATTTGTGAGGGCGGATTTGTTTAGTAACGACGGTGGATTGCCCTCGTAAATTATTTATTTGCGAAGGTATGGTCGCAAAATATCTTTTAGCAACAAGAGCAAATACGACGGCTTTCGAGGGCCATATACCCTTGCTAATAACCTTTTGCGACGATATTTGAATTTTTGCGAGGGCATTTTAACCTCGCTAGTAGACTCTTTTTTTGTAGTGCAAGTCAGTCCCAACTTAAAAGTTCATATTTTTACGAACGATATTAAGAATATTATAAGTTTTATCATATAAGATGTACAAATTGATCTGTTAGTAATAATCACAAAAGAGTCATTCCAATATTTAGCTATTATGTTTTTGACATTTACCAATCATTTTTGTTATGAGTTTGTATTATGTAGTAAAATTTGTAATATATATCCTCAGCATTCTTCTATTCTATTTTTTAATGCATGTAGAATATTTTTTTTTTGAAGCCTCCTTAATCAACGATTGCACAAAGACATACATTATATGACCAAAGCGCTGAAAAAATTTAAAGTCCGAGGAGCATGGACAAAATGTTAGCAAGCAAAAGACTTTAACGCCACCCTAACATCAGAAATTATGCTTTGTATGGCTCATGGCATATTAGCACGTAAGAATGAGATAACCCTTTGAAACGAGCACAACAATGCTGGCATCTCCTGGAACCTTCAAACACAGCATTGGAATACATCCATTATATTGTATTTATTTATTTGTTTGGGTTTTTATATAAGTGGTATTGTACTTTTTCATTGCCATAATTTCACTTATATTTTTGATAGACATCAAGTACAACATATGTTGTTGTTGTTGTTTTTTATTTATTTTTTAACTTATAAAATGATTAAACTATAAAAACTTTTAAACCATATAGTAATAATATGTGCATCTAAAACTTTTATGTTTAACTTGAAACAATATCAAATATGAAGTTTACCTTGGGGCTTTAAAAGGTTATAAAAGTACTTTTAAATATGCATATATATATATATGTGTGTGTGTGTGTGTGTATATTCATTTATTATTATTATTTTTATAATTTCTCTACATTAATTAAAAAATATTGATAAAAAAGTTCTTTTTATAATTTTTTTAAATAATAAATTTGACATAAACAAAAGATAGAAGAAATAAAAGTGGAAATTTTGCTGTGGAGAAGGATGCAATTGTTCCCCTAGCTTTGTCCTTGCATGGTATAATCTCCAAATCTTAAGCATGCAAGCAAGTGGGTAACATAAATTGTAGTTACTAAGGAAAAAGAAAATTAAGATATACCTTAAGGGCATTTATTAGTGAATCATTTTAGAAAAGTTTTTATAAGAAGAGGAAAAAAAAAATATATTTTAATAAAATTTTCAAATTTTATAAAAAAGTTGTATAAAACTTTATTAAAATGTTTTATTATGACCCAATTACTAATTCCAACAATTGACCTAAAATCTTGAGATAAGATGACCTTTTTATAACACACTTTATATTCTCATGCAAATGTGTATAGCCATCTCCATTGGTGTATTGATGTACCCCATATGTGGGCATCCTTATTCACACTCACATTCCTAATGGATAATGTGTGCATGGCAACAACACACCCACGTGTAAATGGGTGGTGCGTGCATGGTAATGCACTTGGAAGCTTTAGTACAGCACGGTTTCCTATATTTTAGGATTGGGAATTTTCTATTTTACGGAGTGGGAAAAGATCGACAATGACCTTTCCATTTTGGGATGAGAATCTCTTCATTCTATTAGGATTGAATTGGTTTCGGGAACCAATTTGAATCTCAACCATGCGACAAACCACAAGTGGATGTTGGGTGTGGTCTTGAGAGTTGAGACCAACTTAGCTCTGTTAGAAATACTGAATTCAATAGTATTGTATTTTTCACTGAAATAATATACATAAGTGTCTTTATATAGGAGGCATATGAGTGCTGTACAAGTAAGAGTGTAGTACAATGTGTGCTATATAAGTAAGTAACCTAGTTGAGCCAATTCTATAATATAATACATACGTTAACAACCCCCCTCAAACTCAAGGTGGATGTGAGATCAGCTTGAGGTTGTCAACTAAATCACGAAGGCGTCCCTTGGGATGGGACTTGGTAAAGATGTTTGCAAGTTGATCTTTGGAGGAGACTAAGAAGAGCTTGAGAGCACCATGAACAAGATGATAACGGATAAAATGACAATCAATCTCGATATGTTTAGTCTGTTCATGGAAGACATTATTGTGAGCAATGTGAATGACACTCTGATTATCACAATAAAGAGGAGTAGCAGAGGATGTAGACACCCCTAAGTCCTTAAGAAGCCATCGTAACCAAAGGAACTTAGATGTGGTATCAGCAAGAGCACGATATTCTGCTTCAGTATTGCAGCGGACCACAAAGGTTTGTTTCTTACTTCGCCAAGAAATCAAGGAAGAGCCAAGGAGAAAATAATAGCTAGTGGTGGATATACGATCAGCGGGATCTTCTGCCCGATCAGCAGGATCTCCTACCCAATCAGCATCAGAGAATACACGGAGTACAAGAGGAGACTGATCTGAGTAGAAAATGTCATAGAAGAGAGTGCCCTTCAAGTATCAAAGAATGCGCAGAACAACAGCATAGTGCGTCGACCGTGGAGTAGACAAATACTGGTTGACCTGAATAGCATAGGAAATGTCTGGACGAGTAACTGTGAGATAGACTAGGCTGTTAACCAATCGTCTGTAAAGAGAAGGATTAGATAATGGTTTCCCCCCCGAGGGAGTCAGATGTGGATTAAGCTCAACTGGGGTGTCAACAATTTTGCTGTCAGTGAGTCCAGCACGAGACAAAAGGTCAGAGACATACTTGGCTTGAGTAATATAAAGACCATCTGAGGAACGAGTGATTTCAAGACCCAAGAAATAGCTAAGGTTTCCAAGATCTTTCATCTCAAACTGTTGACTGAGAAAATCCTTGAGTTCTTGTATGCCACAAAGGTTTGTTTCTTACTTCGCCAAGAAATAAAGGAAGAGCCAAGGAGAAAATAATAGCCAGTGGTGGATATACGATCAGCGGGATCTTCTGCCCGATCAGCAGGATCTCCTGCCCGATCAGCAGGATCTCCTACCCAATCAGCATCAGAGAATGCACAGAGTACAAGAGGAGACTGAGTTGAGTAGAAAATGCCATAGAAGAGAGTGCCCTTCAAGTATCGAAGAATGCGCAGAACAACAACATAGTGCGTCGACCGTGGAGTAGACAAATACTGGCTGACCTGAACAGCATAGGAAATGTCTGGACGAGTAACTGTGAGATAGACTAGGCTGTTAACCAATTGTCTGTAAAGAGAAGGATTAGATAATGGTTTCCCCCCGAGGGAGTCAGATGTGGATTAAGCTCAACTGGGGTGTCAACAATTTTGCTGTCAGTGAGTCCAGCATGAGACAAAAGGTCAGAGACATACTTGGCTTGAGTAATATAAAGACCATCTGAGGAACGAGTGATTTCAAGACCCAAGAAATAGCTAAGGTTTTCAAGATCTTTCATCTCAAACTGTTGACTGAGAAAATCCTTGAGTTCTTGTATGCCACTAAGGTCATCACCAGTTATGATCATATCATCCACATAGAGGAGAAGTAGAATGGTGCCTTTATCAGTACGACGAAGAAATAAGGCAGTATCATAAGGACTGACAGTGTAACCCAAGCGAAAGATGGTAGAGCTAAATTTTGCAAACTAGGCTCGAGGAGCTTGTTTAAGACCATACAATGCACGTCGAAGGCGGAAAACCTTGTTTGATTCAATGGAGAGACCTGGAGGAGGTTGCATGTAAATTTCTTCACTCAAATCCCTATTAAGGAATGCATTTTTAACATCCATTTGAAAAAGATCCCATTTTCTAGTAGCAGCAACAGCCAGGAGGGCACGAACAGATGAGATGCGAGCAACTAGAGCAAAGGTCTCTTCATAATCAATCCCATACTCCTATGTAAAACCTTTTGCAACAAGATGAGTCTTATAGCGCTCAATGGACCCATTTGAGCGAGTTTTAATCTTGTAGATCCACTTGCAACCAACCACAAACTGTCTAGGAGGGAGAGTAACCAGGTCCCAAGTATGATTTTTGGTTAATGCATCAAGTTTTTCTTTCATTGCAATCTGCCATAAAGGGTCAGTGGAGGCCTCACGATAGGTTTGAGGCTCGTGGAGTGTAGCAAGTGCAGTGTAACAATGATAATCAAGTAAATGTGTAGGAATGGATCTTACCCGGGTTGAGTGACGAGGTGGAATGTCTTGTGGAGGTGGAAGGTCTTGTGGAGGATCTTTAGGCGGAGCAGGAGCGGGGGATCCAGGCTCAAGTTGGGGTAGCTTGTCATCAATCTATTCATCTTCGACCTGTCCAGAATAGGCATCAAAAGGATCTGGAGGTTGAATAGAGAAGTCCAAAGGAGGATCAAGAGGATTTGGAGAAGGAACATGAGACTCCAAGACTTCAAATACAGAAGAGGTAGCGAGGGAAGAACGAAAATGAGAGAGTTCAACAAACAAGCGGTGTTTCCAGAAGACAACATTTCAAGAAACATGAAGACGATGAGAGACGGGATCATAACACCGATACTCTTTTTGTGTTTCGCCATAACAAAGGAAACAACAAAGTTTAGATTGAGGCTCAAGTTTGTTGTGCTCATGAGGCTGAAGAAGAACGAAACAAGCAGATCCAAAGGAGCGAAGGTGATGATAGTCAGGGGGTGATCCAAAGAGGCGCTCATACGGAGTTTGATTATGGATGACAGTGCTTGGAATGCGGTTAATAGTGTGAACAACATGAAGAGCAGCTTCACCCCAGAATGGGGGAGGAACCTTAGCAGAAAGAAGAAGAGCACGAACAATGTCAAGAATATGATGAAGTTTTCGTTTAGCTCGACCATTTTGCTGAGAGGTACCTGGATAGGTTAGATGATGTACAGTGCCATAGGAGTGTAACAGAGCTTGAAAAGCATATTGAGTATATTCAAAAGCATTATCAGAATGAAAATTTTTGATTCTTTTGGAGAATTGGGTTTCAACCATTTTTGCAAAGTTACTGTATATTGGCAAAATTTCAGAACGAGATTTCATAGGAAATATCTAACTGTAACGATAATAATCATCGATAAAAACAATAAAATATTGAGATCCATCAATACTAGCAACATGAGAAGGTCCCTAAACATCAGAATGAATTAACTCAAAAATACTATTAGAAATAGAGTCACTATTATTAAAAGGTAAAACTGGCTGTTTTCCCAACTGGCATGAAGTACAATCAAAATTGTCTTTGGACACAGAACCTAACAGACTCTTAGAAGCTAACTGTTGTACTCGAGAAGAGGGTGCATGACCAAGACAAGAGTGCCAAAGTGAGAGAGAGGGTAAGGAAGACACCGCAGCGGTAGCAGCAGCAATAGACACCAGAGCAACAGATGGAAGATGAAGATTGTCCACGGGAAACATACGCCTAACTCTAGGGTCGGTCCCAAGCTCTTGCCCTGTCCTCGGATCCTGCACAATACACACAGAGTAGTCAAATATAAGGTGATAACCTAGTTTAGCTAATTGTCCCACAGAACACAAATTATAGGATAGGTCAGGAGCATGGTAGACCCTAGGAACAGAGAGGTTGGAGGTTGAAACAAAACCTAGACTATTCCCATGCATGGTGGAACCATCAGTTATGTGAATATTTAGGGGATGTGGAGTAGGGTCAAGTTTGGAGAATAAGGACGAGTGAGGTGTTATGTGATTGCAACATACAGAATCAAAAAGCCAAGTTTGAGACTTACCAGGTAAAACTGAGAGAGCAGTGGAAAGAGATGCATTACCAGCCATACGAACAACCTGAGCTATGATCTCCTGTAGTTCAGTGGGTGATAGGTTGATAGTAGATCTAGAAGATTGTGACTTAGCTGAAATGGGAGTCATTGGCGGAGTAGACTTAGTATTAGCAACTGCAGCAGTAAATTTGTTGCGACAGTAACAAATCTCAATAGTGTGGCCAGGACGCTTGCAATAGTTGCAATACTTTTTGTTGGTCTGTCTGCAACAATTGCTGGAGCCAGAAGGATCACCTAAGTGCTGAGGTTGCTCTATGGGTGGAGCAGAAGGAGTAAGGGCCAGAACATTAGCCTTATCTTAGGCTCGAAGAGTTGCAGGGCGAGCTTCTTCTCTTACTAACTCGTTCACAGCAGTATCAAGAGAGGGAGGAGGACAACGATTAAGAAGCTGATCTTGAATGGGCTCATAGTCCTTGTGGAGTGACATCAAGAACTCATAGAGACGAAATTCATCTCTAATAGCAGTATATTGTTGAGCATTTTTTGAGCATGCCTAAGTTGGATTAGAAAGGTCAATTTAGTCCCAAATGAAGTGAAGTTGATCATAGTAGTCATTGATGGACTGCCCCGGTTCTTGCCTGAGTTGATGCAATTCAACCACTAACTAATATTTCATGGATTCGTGAGTAGTAGAGTATCTTTTGGCCAACATATCCCATGCTGATTTCGCATCATTAAAGCTGTCTAGCAAATTAGAGATGGAGGGAATGGAAGTGTTTCGAATCTATGTGAGGATCATGTGATTGTGACTATCCCATTCAATCATGCGATTGAAGAAGGTAGTATCTTCTTCACTTGCCCCCTTCACAGGAATAGTGATTGCACCAGTACAATAATGCCAGAGCATGCGACCCTTAAGAAAACTGCGCATAGCTTGAGACCAAGATAAATAATTTCTAGTCCCCTCCAATACAGTATTGATGGGGCGAGGAAGAATAACATCCTTTTTATCCATTTAGAGACACAATATGCAAAAACAGACTGCAAAAATGAAATCTACACGAAAAACTGAGTAAGGAGAACCTGGACTGCAAAAAGTCAACGGTCAGCGGTCAACGGTTAACGGTGACGTCAGTACAATGACGTGTCGCTGACATCAGCAGGTGACTAGATGTTGACGCTAGCTAGGGCTGACGTGGCACTGATGACGTCATGGATGACGTCAGCTTGGAAGGATGACGACGCGTGAGGCGCGTGTAGCGCGTGAGCTTTAGCGCAGGTTCTTTAAGCGGCGCGTGTGGTCTCCAATGGTTACGAGGCTTCCACGAATAGGTAAATCGGAGCAAGACGATCTTCGTGGTACCTTCGAAAAATTTATCGGAGCAATATTCACAGCGGTGTCGGAAAATGCAGTGGTCTTTGCAATGTTCGAATTCCTTAACGGCGGCTGCTACAGGTCCGAAACCCAAGGACGATGTTTGGAAGACTCGAAGGTTCAACGGCGAAAGGCTGTGGTAGTTGTTGTGACAGCGGAAGCAATGTTAAGAATGGAGTTACACCAATAAAGACAAAACTGCTAAGAAAAGGTCAGAGCAGTGGCTCTGATACCATATTAGAAATACTGAATTCAATAGTATTGTATTTCTCACCGAAATAATATACATGAGTGCCTTTATATAAGAGGCATATAAGTACTGTAAAAGTAAATATGAGTGCTGTATAAGTAAGAGTGTAGTACAATGTGTGTTATACAAGTAAGTAACCTAGTTGGGTCAAGCCCATAATACTATACATATGTTAACAAGCTCAATGTTGAAGTTACCTCAATGCTGGTCTCCATGTCCTTCTACCAAAAGCAACCAATTTTTTATTTTATTTTATTTTAAAATTTTATTGAGATTGTTTTGATGACAAATTTTGATTTGCGCAATATCATTTTCAAATGATTATTATGAAGCATCATTTTTCTTATGCACTATTCACACTCTATCTACTGCCATAACTATAAAAGTTCATTCATGTAAAGAATTACAACTTTTAATATGATAAGTTATAATTTGTGCAACATTAATTTCATATGAAATTATGATCACTGTTACTTCTAGTGTGCACCACCATTTAAACTCTATACGCTACCTCAAGAGTTCATTTATGTCTTGCCTTGACGTGCACTATCTCTCTTCCCAACACCTTGATCTTATCCAAAATAATAAAATTAAATTGGATAAGAGAAAATGAAAAGACAAAAAAACATCATGCCGACTTTTTATATGATATAATCAATCTAAGTTATATTAACGATTGCAAGAAACCTAATATAAAAACAATTATAAGAAATCTTCATTATAATTTGATTGCCAATAGGGAAACCTAAATCATAATTTGACTAAAAATAGAGAAACCTTAATCTTAATTTGACTATAATAGATTGAAAAGCTTGAGCGGGCTTTTATTCAAGGCAGGTATACATTCATACTTCAATATTTATTGAAGAGGTAAATGAAAGCAACTTTGGATCATGTTCAAACATGACCATATATATTTTCTTCCATCATGTTTATCCATGTTTTAATTCCACCACCATCTTTGGTTCTCAACAAGAACACCAAATTCTTAAAAGGCATACAAGGAGACACCTTCCCCATTCCAAAATCAACTTCATAAAAAGGAAACCTGCACCAACTAGAAAAGTTATAAAACTCTACCTCACCCCAAAAAGATTGACTATTGATTCCCTTTTTTACAAGATCCAAGTATCCATCACCTTCCTGTAATTTTTTCACATACTCAGCATTGATTTCCATGATTCCATTCCTAATCTCACTCACAAGAAAACCATAATCTTTCTGAATCCTAATTGGTGATGTTGCACAATTGCCTTCCAATAAAAATTCCCAAATGAGTCATGTGCTGGAAGTTGTGGAACCATTCTCTCAAGTCTCAAGTTCACTGCATGAAATGCTACAAATTGTTTTGGTTTTTTGCCTTGTTTTGATTGAGCCATTGCAATAAAATGACTCCATATGAATGCTGAAACAACCTCCACGCGTGATGGACCCTTGAACACAAATCTTAGAGCATCTATGCTTAATTTATTGAATACAAATCTTTCGGTCACGATGTTATCTTTCAAAATTGAAGTTAGCTTGTACCCAGGGCCAGCCCTAGGCTTAGGCCAATTAGGCCATTGCCGAGGGCACTCATACTAGAGAAGGCCCCAAATTTGGGGGCAAATTATTTATTTATTTTTGTTATATAAATATTTTTTTTTGAAGATATTAAAATATTTTACTTTACATCTTTTTTCAGAATTAAGTAATGCTAGAAGTAGAGATAAAACAAATTTAAATAGAATTAAGTAATGCTAGAGATAAAGATAAGACAAATTTAAATAAATAGGTTTTACAAATAGGCATGTTACTAATCACAAGTAATTCAAATAGGAAAATGTTACAAATACTATAAATTTTACTACATAACTTTTATTTATTTAATTATTTTTATACAAGATAAAAAATTCTACTCTAGCCTAATATAAGTGTATATGTATACGAAACTCTCTTCTAGATATTTAAATATTGGCCATTGCCCCCCACACACCACAAGAACTTATACTTATGGAGTGATCACTGCACCAAGGGTGCGTGATGGTCTCCATAATTTTTATAATTTGATGTGACAATGTATATGATAAGTGAATTTCAACAAGTATTTTTGAATGACTATTTTGTAATTGATGATATATCTTTATAATTCTCATGTTGTACATTTAAAAATATTTATGATAATTTTGTAAACCTTATGTCATTGATCACATTCATTACAATACCAGTTTGTGGTAAAATTTGTTATAACTTCAGCATTTTCTCAAAAACAAAAATCATATTAAAAAGTAAAAGGAATAAATTTTAAAAAAATTATTATACAAAATGCTAGTTAAATATTATTTAAGTAATAACCTAAAGACCCTATTTGAGGATTTCGCCTTAGGCCTCCAAAACGCTTGGGTCAGCCCTGCTTGTACCCAGTTTTATCTTATTGAGAAAAATGGATGGCTGCATCAAAACTTGGGCTTATACCTTCACTAGCTCCTCTAGACATACCAGCCCATGTATTAACAAAAGTGGCCAATGATGTTCCTTCAGCAATCTTGTGTGAGAGACACAGTAATTTCTACTCCACCACACTCAAATATGTTATATTGCACAACTAGGAGAAATTCCTTTCCAAACCCAATGCAACTAGAATTTGGCTCAAATGGTAGCAATTAATCAATCTATTCCTGTTTGGACTGCCTAGCCCTTATGATAGCTTGCATGGGACTTGGGCTTGAAAATAGGCTATATACTCGTCACTACAGTTGATTGAGCAATTAATCTTCATGAATAAGTGTTTCAGTCAAGGGATAGAAGATAATTAAGGTTTCTGCTAATGACTTTTTTAGTGAATAAGATTTATGGAACTTCGACGTTGTAATTAGAATGATAGAAGAAAATGATGGGATTTTGGGACTGTAAAGGGAGATGGGTGCAATTTGGTCTAAGAAGGAAAGCTTGAAGTTGCTAAGGTGATGGGATGTTGGAGATGTACTTGGAGATTATTTTGACATTTTTCACCATCTTACTTTATATATAATGATACGGCAGTACCACCCCGAAAGACAAAGATAGGAAATTGGTTATGCACCATTCCATTCAAGTCCATTCCTATATGGAAGAGGAGGGACTATTTTATGCTTCGTTTGGTAATTAATTAGTTGAGTTCCCGCATGATGTGTGGTGCAACTTATTATTAGTTTTCTCCAATATTTCGATAAGTTTTACAAAAAATTCTTCAATTTCCAATAGAAACATTCGGGATCAGATCCCCACCCCCAACTATTGATATATAAAAAATATTTTCCAATAAATTTCATTGTAAAAAGTTGTAATCTTTAGTTATTTTATATATAGACAAAATAGAAATACACTAAGAGTAGTATAATGATTTTTTTTTTTGAGAAACGAGTAGTATAGTGATTTAATCATACTATGTATATGTGTTTACAAATTGAAAATTGCATGACATAGTAGCTAATATAGATAGGCATGTTTTATGCTTACTGAAAATTGCATATATCCTTCATTATTATTATTTTACATTCTTGATTGTGTGTTACTAAAAATATTTTTCCCTTTTTGTTGGACATGGTTTCAATTGTTGCCAAAACAAGTAAATTTGAGTAAAAATGTCATATTTCAAATCAATTGTTTCTCACATAAAAAAACCCATTTTTTCTTATATAAATCTTAGAAAAATGATATTAAAATTTCATTATACTTAAAATAATTAGTATAAAAAAATAAACATATTTATTTTATTAGTAATTTTTCTAATCACATAGAATACATATTGCAATGTTAGTTCTACACACACACATACATACGCATGCACACACACGCACGAGCGCACACACACACACACACAAATGAGTTAGGAAATTTAAAGGATTAAGATTAATTTTAGTGAATTCACAAATATTTAATTTTTTTTTTACGGCTTTTGTGACAATTGTTATTAAAGCAACTAAACTCTAAACAATAAACATGAGTAAAAATGTCATATTCTAAAATTATTATTATTATTTCCGCTCTGTTTGTTTCAGCATCAACGTTTTTTGGAAAATGGTTCATTTTCCAAAGAGCATTTTTTAGAAAACTATATCATTTTCCAGTATTTGGTAACGACCTTGAAAATGAGTTTGAGAATGTTTTCTTGTGTTTGGTATGCAAATTTTTATTTTTATTTTTTATATCTCTTGTGTAATTTAAAACATGCGTATTATTTAAACTAAATAATGTAATCAATATTATAAAAAAAAAAACTAAGAATGAATTTGGTTTTCATACTAAAATTTTGACAATAGATACAATAAAAATTAGTTGTCAAATTTTCATGATCTCTACCACTCATTTTGCTCATATATATGGACAGGAACGTCCACACAAACACACACATACATACATACATACATACATATATATATATATATATATATCAACCTTTTGTCTATATACATAAAATTGACAGGGGAATACATCTTTAATAAGTACAAAATAACAATAACTTTTCATTGTCTACTCTTTTTGCTGGTACACTAATTGTCTACTATGGCCAACCAGAAATCTTTAATATTACTCAAAATTATGTATTTATATAATGTATTTACATAATATATTATTACTACATAGTATTTGTATAATGTATTTATCAACAAAAAAGATTGTCCTATGTAAAAGCAATTTAGAGCCACATAGGCACTATGTTTAAAATTTTCATCTTTTGCTTCATTCATTCATTCTTTCTTCTTTTTTATTTTTATTTTTTTATATTTTTAGTACTTTTATGTGCAAAAAAACTTATATATGAAATCCATCAAACCAAAAGTTCTTAGAGAAAAAAAATAAAATAAAGTTTGAAATTCCAAGTAAAGAATTGAGATTTTGGTAGAGAGGAATGAATAATTACCGCTCCAAATATGTTCTCTTTTGCAAGTTGGTATAGAGGAATGAAATAATTACTGAGTAATAAGGGAAAAAATCTACTTAAAGAACTATGTTATAAAGGGAAAGAGAAATATGGAGAGAGAGTGAGAGAGAGAGATCTATGGAAGAAGAGAGACCAGAGTGAGTGACAGTGAGGGTGTGAGTAAAGAAAAAGAAAAGGAAAAGAGAAAGAGTGAGAGTGAGAGAGCGTACTGTGAGAGAGAGATTGTTTTCCAAAATTTTTTTTTTTGGAAAACAAGCTATAAAAAACAAGCCTTATTTTTATTAGGATTTTCCATTGAGTAAAGATAATTTTCTGTCGACTAGTTTTTTTTTGTTCTACCAAACACTGAAAAATGTAGAAAACTATCTTTACAGAAAGTTTTCAAGCAAAACAAACAGAGCGTTCACCTAAAATTATTTTCTATATAGAGTTTGTAGAAATAATCATAAAAATTCATTTAATATAAATAATTAATGCACAACAATAGCTAATTAATATATACATTTACTTTATTGGGTAATTTAATGAACTAATATTTAAATATAAATGCAAACTTTGTCTAAATAGAAAACTAAATAAAGAGAACTCCAAGGAATGCGCCACATGGCACAACCTCATACTCTCCAACTTGAGGTTTCCATTTTTATATATATATCTATATATATATATTGACGATTTTAAGAAGGAAAATATAAAAGCCACAACATGTTTTATTTTAGGGTGTTTACAAATGGATATGACAATAAAGAGGAATGGCGGACTTCAACAACATAATAAATGAAGGAAAATACTAAAATTACTACAAATTTTATTGTAAAAAACTTACAAATTGATATAACAAGAATATGAACGGTATCACTTCAACATAATAAATATATGTTTGAATTATTATTTTTATTTATCTTTTGTGATTAATGACATGTTAGGTTGTAAAGTTTAAGTAGTAAAATTTGTAGTTTGTATCACTCATATATATATATATATATATATATATATATATATATATTTTGTAGAGTTTATGTAAGTAAAATTTGTAGAATTTATGTAAGTAAAATTTATATAGTATCCTATTATCGTTATTTATCAAGAAAGATACATAATCAGTATCCCTAACATATGTCTAACTACATTACAACCGATAGAATAGATAGGATAATAAAAAAAGACACAAACTAATAATGTTCGAAATAAAATTCAACTCTTACACAACTTCAGTATTAAGGTTCGAAATATAATATAATATAAAATTCAAATTAATATTGCATTCGTTTCTATTTTTGTTTTGGATGATATAATATTATATTGCTGGTGATCTTGTGCTTGGAGTCATTGGTGTCTTGTAAAAGGACAATGCCAAGTCCTTGGGTGTTTAGAAGTTGTTGTCAATATGTAGTAATTACAGCGTTTAAGTATGACTGTAATGTATTAGACTATCTTTGGATCAATGAGATGGTTGCACATGTTTATCTGGAATTTAAGTGATCAGGTGCTTTCAATGCCCTTCAGGTCCTAACATGACTGGCATTGTATTTCAACAGAATTCTTTGGACATGTAAAAACTCTCACAAATTCTATAGTTATATATGCATATTGTTTTTGAATCTTTTGAGGGAATACAAGTCACAAGTTGAATTGTTTTGGGTTGTAAGTAGAGAAAGCAATTTGATGTAATCAAAGGTGACATGGATTCAAACCTGGTAAGTAGAGAAAACAATTTTATGCAAACCTGGTAACTATCTCTCTTTTTAATATTTAGGAAAAAATTTCCCGTCTTTTATGGTAGGTAATACCTTAATTAAGGCATGCAAGTAGATGAAATTATTGAAATTTTGAGGACTGCAAGGATATTTGAACTTTTATTATTTTATTTTGATATATTCACGTTATCATATTATGATTTTCAACCATTGTGAACTTTGTAATATATGGTCTTTTGATGTATATGTGTGGTTGTAGTATACATTGAAAGAGATTTGGATATAGTTATATAATATTATATTTTGGTATAATATAAATTTTGTAATTTGTGGTTAAAAAAAAAAAAAGTGCATTGTTGTTTGTTTTGACTATCATGAAGTTTGTAGAAATTTCATTTTCGACTGTATTTTCAAAGGTCTCTCCCTCAAATTCCCAACTGCTGTAACTGTTTCAGCTTATGAAGGTGCATCTGTTGATCCTTTACATCATTCTGAAAATTACCCCAACATTTCTCTCTAAAAATCCCAATAGTCCAAAATTGTTAAGCTACTATAATAAAGGCCTGACAAGTGATAAAAACCTAACAGTCTTAATAAAAACATAGTTCTACGTACCGAATTTCTTCAACTCCTTTTCCTCTGCCAATTTGATTAATTAATGAACATATTTGAATTTGAATTTTTTTGTTCTACCTCTTTTTACTCCAAAACTGTTTCAGCAAAAAACACTTTCTTAAAAAACATTTTCTGTATTTTTGGTCTTTGGTACAATAAGAAAATGTTTTCTACTGTTAACTATAACAAGCCCAATTGAACGGAAAACATTTCCCACTTCTGAAAATATTACACACTCAATAACCCACCTCAAATATACTCCACACCACAAAAATTCTCTCACAATACTAGTAATTTCTCTCTTCAGGCCTTTCTCTCTATCCATAGACCAGCCATCAATCCTAATTGACCAATCATTCATCACTAGTGCAAACTAACTTTTTATTATTATTTTATTTTATTTTAATTTTATACAAAATAGAAATTCTTCTCTAGCGTAATCTAAATGTATAAGTGTGTGAAATTTCATTTTGAAGACTTGAACCCTGACCCTTATCTCTTCCATCTCACAAGCATTTATACTTATAGAGTGACTATCGTACTAAGGGTATGCGGTGATGTGCAAACTAACTATTAACATCTCCCAAATGATTTTTTTTGTTTGAGGCTCCCAAATTATCTATTTCTATTTATGATTTTTTTAAACGAAAGTTTTTGTTCATTTAATTATTTGAATTACAAAAAATTAACGTTTTTTTTTTCATGTGAACCAAATAACAAGGAAAAAAAAGTAACCTCGCTCATTTTCAGTACCGCAACCAAACATAAAAAAACCAAAATTTCAAAAATAAAGTTATATTCAAGATAAGTAATGTTTCAAAAAAACGTCTTCTCATGAAACAAACGAATCAAGATAGATCGTGGAGATTCCAACTTTAGTGGTGACGAAAATTGATGTCTCACTATAATATCTTATGATTATAATCAAAAGATATTGTTGTGGGACATCAAGAGTTATGCAAGGTATATGAAGTATATCTCACAACTTTTGTCATTTGTCATTTGTCATGATCTAATGTGATTAATGAAACATTAGTTTCACCTAATCCACCACTTTTATTATTCGCAAAACTAAACAAGCCATGTCAATACATTAGTAAACCATGTTATTTCCCTAGACTTGTTGTTGGCCCAACACAAGCTAGTATTATTTAATCATACACAAAAAAGCTCCCAAGAAAGAGCTGTCAAACTTTTTTATTATAATTTGGCAGTTGAGAGTGGGGGGATTTGAATGCTAGTTGAGCTACAAAAATGTCAAAAATTGGGAACCTTAGGTTTCAAATTGAATGAAGTTGAAGACATTTTTTTTTTCACAACTATAACCATGATATGTTGTGATTAGTATGTATAATAAAAGTGATGTTAATGATGAACTTAGTTAAAAGCAACATTATTTTAGTCCTAACAAATCTGTCAAATCATGCTAGCAGTTATAAAAATTATTGTGTGCATTGGCTTGTGTCATTAGCTTTTTTTTTTTTTTGGCTGAATAAATACTTTATTGCTCAACCTAAAATAGGAAGAGGCTGTCAGATTCTAAATTCTTTAGGGGCTCAATAACATTTAAAGCATCACCTTTCAAAGAATATATTTCTGTAACCTTCCCTAGCATGCAGCAAACCTTAGCTTTGCTATTGTAGCCAATGTTGTATATTATTTATTTTTATAGGTAATTTATCTTTGTAAGCCTACTTAGACAAGAGCAATGTGAAGTATGTGCCCTGTTGCTAATGGGCTATGGACTTGGTCCATGGTCCTTGGATAACTACGTTCATGTTCATGAAAGTTCAACATGGAAGTCTTCTCCAGTTCTCCTTCTTTTGATGAATTTACCGTTAAAGGTCAGAAGTGCATGGCTAGGGCTTGGTCTCTGGCTTTTCAAGTTTCTGCTGGAGGTCATATTAGTGGGCTTTTATCCCAACCAAAAAAACTGAAGAATCGCACATGGGTAATCATCAAACTAGCCACATGGACATTACTTAAGTGACATAGAACATAGGAAATTATACTCTTTGAGGTTTTAACCGTTCGGCTATCTCTGATGGTTACTGTTAGGACCAGGCGTTTACTGTTGGGATTTCATGAAATAGGTTAATTTAGCATCCCATTGGGAAAAATAAATTCAACCCTCATAATTCCCTCAGCCTTGCAATCAAAAATGTAATTTTTGAGGTTTTTTGGGCCCAATTCTATCTTGGTTTTTGGTTCCCAGGAAAAAATCAAGTGAAATACTAGGATTTCTATCCCTAACAAACAAATATTTGTGAAAAAAATGAACCAGGCCTCATAAATATATTAAATTTTACAGGCAAAATAGAATTTCAAAAGAAAATAATATAAAATTATTAGCTTCATCCGTATAATATTGGTTTAGAACAAAAGTATGATATCTTTCTTGATAGCGTCCAACGTTACAACACATAGAATAGATAGAATAATACATAATAATAAAAAAGACACAAATTAATAATCTCCAATATATATAAACCTCAACTCTTACATGACTTCAATATTAGGTTTGAAATACCCCCAAATAACATAACTTTTAAGACTCATAGGTATAACAATATAAATTTAGATAATAATTTTTTCTAGGATAATACACTTTAACTATGACACATTTGAAAGTTATTTCCATACATCAAGTCTATATCTTGCACCAACACTGAGATTACTTCAATTGTACCTGGAAGCACAACATATTGAAAATATGAAACACAGACTCAAGACAAAAATATGCTTATAGTAAAAGAAGTAGGTGATTAGTTATAGAAGAAAAAAATGATGTGTAATGCAAAAAAGGAAAATATAAAAAGCCTATTATGTTTGTGGTACAATAAGCATATTAATTTATCTCTTTTTGTGGTGATTATAATAAGCATATTCATCAAATAGACATAGTTATCAATTAATTATGTATATTTAGAATCTTCTCAAAAATGTATATTTAGAAATTTTCCACAGGACTCCCTAGCTAACAATTGAAATAAACACATATCAAATCAATATATGTGGATGTGTGTGTTCTATGGCCACTTAATCGAGGTGGGTTGAATATAAACCCTATTCTTTTTTCTTTTTGTTAGAGAGTTTCAATATATAGTGCTCTGATAACTCTTTATCATCAGACTAATACATCAATTGGTTTTTGGTGTAGGCGGAGATTAAATCCCAAATATTTTATTTAGTCATTAAAGATTTTATTAGTTGAACTAATTAGAAGCAACACACACACACACATATATATACCCTTATATTATAATACGAGAGTCTGGTATTATTCATTATGTTCAAATTCTAAATGTTGTAGTCCATTATTCTTGTCCGTCATAATGTCCAATAAGAGATTAATCTCCATGAGAAACAACATACAAGTTCTAAAGAGATAATTGTTAATCGACTTGTTAGGGTAAATGTTGAAGACAAATATGTTCACATTTTTTTTTTCATAATTACACAAGAAATTATTATTTTCAAAATTATGCAGAATATCATGGGATTAATTCAAATTCCCAATCAAAGTATTTTACAAATAAATCATCTCAAATGATCCACAATCAATTCAATGGGTCCTATTATCTCAATTTAGCACTTTCTCCTACACGCTTTTTGTAAAATTCATAATTTCTATAATCTATTCTAATATCCTTAGTAGGAATATGGCAATGAGAAATAGTTTTTTTTTTATTCTCACAAAAATCCATTTTAAAAATAGTATAATTCATTAATTTTCAAACAAAATGAATCATAACATGAGAGGAATTATGAAAGTACACATGGATTAAACTGCCTGCTTAATTATTAATTAGTCTAAATTTGAGCACAACTAAATGGTAAGTTAGAATTTTGTCAATAGGGTTATATTTGGTTCCGCTAGTCTATAAAACCAATTTGGAAATCTTTTGCTTCGCAAAAAAAAAAAAAAAAAAAAAAAAAGAAAAAAAGAAAAGAAAATAAATCTTTTCTCACACCCTATTCCATGAGGCTATTGGCATAATTTGAGACCCATCTTTGGGATGGGTTTCACCTAAGTAATTTTGATTCATGAAAATTTATTGATTTCTTTTGAGAGAGAGAGAGAGAGAGAGAGAGAGATTAGAAATTAATTACTAAATGAAAAATTGGAGCTAGCTTTTGGATTTTGTATATAAACGGCAACTCAATACTCTTCAACATATCATTTGTACCATTGAAATAAATAATCTCCAAAAATAAGAATACTCTTATGCTTTTTAAATTTCTTGTAGCATAATGATCCAGCAACTATAGCTTTCTTAAGCAATGGGTCATCTAGAAACTCCACCCTCATACAACGACTAAAACTATTAATGACACAAAATGCATAGGTCAGTTCGGGTACTTGTGTTTTAATGTTCTTGCATCTCTTAACCTTTTCTAGAAAGCAAGTAGAAAATATTAGATGCTCATAATCAAGGTTGAAAGGATGAGAATTGAAGGTGAGATTAGATGTGAATTGAGATGAAAAGAGCTTGAGCTTGGATCATTAGCTTGTACTTCAACAACTATAAGCATAACCAAATCTATCATCACAGTCATAAGTTCTCTCATGACATTCCTAGCCATCTTCTACCACTTTAGAGATGTTCCCGTTTTGAAATTAAGTTCAAAACAAAAACTAAGAAATAAACCCTTATGCCATCTATTTAATTGAATGATTAGAGACTGTTGGAAAAAGAGCTAAATCTATAAATTGATTTATGCTGGAAATACTTTTGCTAAAATAAGCATTATTTATGAAATTTGAAGTAGCATTTTTATATTGGTTTGCCTCTAGTTTAGGTAATACCTTTTGGTTATTTCAAAATAGTTTTATGTTATTTTCAAAAAAATCATGTATACTTATAAATTTATAATATTGCAATTACTTTCAAATGAACATGTGAGAAGGGATGATCTAGTAGTCCTAATATATTTGATCAAATCACTTATTTTAGAGATTTTAAAAGAAGATATTGGTTGATAAAAACAATGATCAACAAGTCATATTAGTGTATATGGAATTCAAATAAAATATTAATAATCATTGATTAAAAGACAACATATATGATATAGATATATGCTGAAGGTACTATTCAAAAACTTTTGTCTATGAAGAAGAAAGTGTAAGAGGAAAAATTGGTTGTTGCATATTATGATGTAACATTTAATTTGAAGCTAGTAATTTTTTTTAATAAAAAAATCGATCTTTATGACATATATGACTTCGTACGATAGTAATGAATTGAATGGATGCTTAAGCAAGACGAAAAGGTATACGGTACTAACATTACCCTAAACAGAGGTTTTTTTTTAATGGTGAGTTATTAAAAAATATGACTTTTGATTAATACAAATTATAAATTGAGTGATTTTATTTCGTAAAATTATGCCATTTGGTTACTATTACACCAAGACAGTTTTTACATAAGTAGATGGCAACTTAAAATCTTCTCAGCTATGATTTCAAAATAAATAGATTCCAATTTATGAAAAAAAATTATCCATAGCTCAGGCCCCTCTAATTAATAAGTTGGTAGATTTTAGTCTACTAATTTCAAATTTATAAAATTTACCCTCCGTTTATTTTGACCTAAAATATTTGCAAAGGTAAATATTTTACATGCAAAACATTTACTGAAAATATTTTCATTTTACAGTATTTGGTTTGCATTCTCGAAAATGCAAAAAAGAAGAAGAAGAGTATATTTAGCAAAATGAAAGAATTTTACAATCTCACAACTACCACCTGATCTGGCAAAAACCAACTCACCGCCACTCCACCAACCACCCAAACCACCTTCTAATCCACACAAGCTCTTCCTTTATCAATTCCCAACTCATCCATTCATTTTCAGCCTTTCAGGTACACCCAATAAATTGATTGTTAGGCACTGTGATGTACACCCCATATAGATCACTACAAATACAAAGTAATTGACTATACCAATGATTCGTTCAAACAATTTGACCTCCCACTAAGGAGTTGTGTTGTCCATCAATTTAAGTTAATTGGTTGTGCCAATGGATTATTAAGCCTTTTAGAAACAACCTGCTTTGTACTGTGGAACCCCTCTATCTGAAAATCTTTTACCCATCCTCAGCATTCCATTAAGGCCACCCAACAACTTAGCCATTAATGGACCCACAAACCATACCAGCCATCCAAAATCCCATCCACCCACCAAAACCATATACTAGCCAAAAAGCCCAAATTAATAAATCCATGCAATGGTAAAAAAAAAAAAACCAAATTTGAGAGCCACTGGGTGAGTTGACGAAGGTGGAGGTAGATTCGGTATAATAGAGAATATAAGAATTGGTAGAGTTAAGCCATGTATGGTCGGACCAAAAAAGAATATGTGGATTTGAGTGGTCGAACAAGAATCAATGGGTGGAGATGTAGAGTCGACAATGGCAAAGGTGGAGTAGGCGATGAGAGTCGCCAAAGACGAGTGGCACTGAAGGGAGACCTTGAGAGTGGGGAGGGAGAACTTGAGAATGAGAAGGGAGAGAGCGTGAAAGGGATTGGCCTATTAGGGAGAGAGAGTATCGGGGTGAGAGCTTGAGATCAAATATAAAATATTTTACCAAAATTTTAAGTGTAAAATATTGTCATAAATTTATTGATTTGGTTAATTGAAAATATTTTACTGCAAAATAACACTGTATAAAATGGGAAAATATTTTATGTCAAAACAAAAGGACTATACTAACTAAATTTTGTTCTAAAGCAATTCAAGAAAAATTGAAATATCTGAAATTCGGTTCTAATATTCTTTTTCTTTGATAAATACCTATTTATTCATTTCTTTCATGGGTTATCATTGTGCTACGTTAGTTTAGAAGAGATTGGTTGAAACTCGAAACCCCAAATCAACTATCCAGATCTAGTGTAATTATCAATTAATTCATTTATGTGATCACATATACAATACTAAAAAAAAAAAAAAAAAAAAACCCAATCAATAAGCAAAGCAATGAGACAAAGATTTGGTGATGAAGTGGAAATTTAAGGCATAACATTTCCAAAAGAAAAATTACTATAAGGGTGACATGCTGAATCCTTGTAAAAAATCTATTGTAAAAGAAATACAATCTAGAACAAGGCCCTCGTTCAGGGGTGTAGTAAGGATTTTCACTTGGGGGGAGGGGGAGGGGGGGGGGGGGGCAATCATGTATTTATAGGTTAGTCATAACTCATAACCAATAACCATATTTTATTATTGAAATATAATTGTAACTATGATGATAATGTGAGAAAAAATATATATAACTATGAGGAAAACAAATTGGTGGTATGAGAAAAAGATCAAATTTTGTGGAAAAAAATGATGATTGTGGTGATAGTGATAAGAAAAATAAATATATTACATTTGAAGACCAAGAATGATAAAGAAAAACACACCAATTCGAGCAATGAACATTGAATTTCACAATTGTAAACAATTTGTATTGTTAGAAAAAAAAGAAGGCGCTTGGAGGGTAGGTTTTATTTGGTTTTGGTAAAAGTGTGTAGGTATACATTTGAGAAACTAACTAAATATTGGAATTTTAAATAGCTAAACGCGGTCATTGCTAGATTTTAAAGAGAAAAAAACATAAAAACTAACACTGGACTAACATTTGTGACATTTTTTAAGGAAAGTCATAAGTTTTCATTATTCGAAAACAAAGCAAAACTACAGTAAAAAATGAGCATGAATTGTGAAGATGATGAACATCCGTAGTTAATTGGAACTCTAAAACTAGGGTTCTTTCTATCCAATAGTTTAGAAAACTCTAGTTTTTTTTGGCATGTAATGCAAGTAGGTGGACTACTAGGTCATCTTTTCTTTTAGCATGATATGATTTAAGCTAAGTTAGGACTAATCTTGCCTCCATAAAAAATTTTGGAGGGGCCAATCATTACATTTTGTAGAGGCCCAATTTATTTTTATACAATACTATAAGGGTTTCAAAAATTTCGGGGGGGGGGGGGGGGGGGGGAAAGGCTATATGTCCCTCCGTCACTGCCCTCGTTACCTAGACACTACATCCAATAAATAAACTCATTGATGTGGCAAACAACAGCATCGAAATCTCTCAAAAGTAACTTCTCATTTATGGACCCTTTCATGAACGACCCTCTTGTGTTATGGGTCAAATAGGGGTGTCAATGTTCGACCCAACCCGCGAACACGACACGAACTCGACACGCATTTTTTCGGGTTAGGGTTGAGCCTTAATGGGTTTGGGTCATAAACGGGTTGACCCGAAAGCGACACGATAAGAAACAGGTCATAAGCGGGTCAACCCGTGTAACCCACAATAGACACGTTTGACACGCCAATTTATTGGGTCAAACCCGAAATGACCCGCTTAACACAACCCGTTTAACTCGTATAACAAATAAATATTTATTTTATTTTAGATTTGTCAAATACCTTTTATATCCAACATATATTTTAAATTTAAAATAAAAGTGATTAATTACAAAAATTTATAAGGGATATAATTGAAAATTGAAACTTTACAAACCCTAAATCTCTAAACCCTACAAACCCTAAACCTCTAAACCTTCTTATAAATATCTAATTCTTTATTTTATTTCAGCCGTACTTTTTTTCACAAGCCAATTCTCATACTCAAGTGTAAACTAAACTCTCTAGCCGGTTATCTCTCTCTCTCTCAAAAGTGTGTGTGTGTGTTTTTTTTTGTTGAACTATATTATTTTGAACGTGGGTTGAAGACTTGAAGTGTATGCATTGCTTTTGGGATGTAAAAAAATTATTTCTAGATGGATGTTATATTTAATATTATGCAGGTTGAAATGGGTTGTGTTATATTCGTGTCAACCCAACACAACTCGTTTATTAAGTGTGTTAAATGGGTTGGGTCAGGTCAACCCGTCTTATTAACAGGTCGGGTTAGGGTTGAAGGATTCTGACACGATTATTAAATGGGTCGGGTTAGGGTTGAGTCATTTAGTAGAATACCCCTACCTCGACACGACACGAACCCGACACGCTAACCCGAATTGACACCCCTAGGTCAAAACACCGACTCAAAGATACTTCCTTGAAAGTTTGAAACTATAATGAACTTCTTATTAGGTTGAGGTTTCAAGATCTTTGATCACAAGTATGGATACACACTTAAGATTATATATGCATATTCTGAATTCACATAATCACTCAAAATGGAGGCTACAAATCTACAATATTCTTTCTATGTAGTACTTTGTTTTTGCCTCTCTTAAGTTGTACTAAAGTCGAAACATGAAGTCCTTATGTATGGTTAAAAAATTAGTACACTAACTTCAATTAAAATACGTAAGTGAAACTACTGAGCCTGGAACTATCAATCAATCAAGTATCGATCTAAGAATGGTTGAAACTTTCTTTCAATCGATCGAACATTTGTCAAAACTCAAAACTTGAAACTCAATTGATCCATGCATCCTTTGAAAACTACAACATTTCTTCTCTTTTTTCTTTTTATTTTTTTTATTTTTAAGTCTAATAGTCCGAAAATGTTGAGCCACTGTGATAATGGCTTGACAAGTGAACCCAACGGTCCTAATAGAACATAATACTATTGCATCTCTTCAACTCCCTCCTTGTGCCATTTAGATATATGTAAATATTTGAATTTGAGATTTTTATTCTACTTTTTTCTCTGTGCTTGTTTAAGTGAGAACTTATTTTCTAATTTTGGTACCATAGGAAAATGTTTCTGTAATCAAGTAAAAAGTAAAAACAAGTCCAATCGAATGGAAAAATTTTCCCATTTTTCAAGCTCTAAAAAAAAAATTCTAAACATTACATACTCCACAGACTAGAATTATAAGATTAAAATTTATTAATAAAAAAAGATGAATAAAACTAGAATTCCATTTAAAATAAATAAATTTTAAGAAAGTAGTCATAACTTAAATATAATTTATCGATTATATATATATGTACTGCATACAGAAAGAGGCACATCTTCCCTTGGGCCCAATCCTACTTGGTCCATGAACAGTATCCAGCCTTGGGCCCACCATTCCTTATGGTCAATCTTAAGTGGCCCAAAGATGTCGGCCCATCATTTGGGAATTTAGTGCACAGCAAGAGCGTCTTCATAAATAGTAGTCTCAACACCACCATTGTTCGACTATACCTCGGTGCATTGAGAGTACCTTGGGAAACATCGCTACCGAGCAACGTTCGACGACTAGCACATGTTCCAACATCCAAACTCCTATTCCCAATGCAAAATAAATTCCTGTCAGGAATAATCAAATTGGGCTCCACCCGCACAAGTAGTGCTAGAGGGCAATCATTATTAGCCCATTACCATCAAGCTATAAATAGGTGAAGAAAAGACAAAGAAGGGGTTAGACACTGGAGAGGAGAGATTAGGAAGGTGACTGAGCATAGAAAGAAAGGTATTCGGTGAGAGAGGCTTGCTACTTTAACAGGCTTTAAGTGAAACTACTTAGGAGCTACCAATTGTAGAAAACTAAAAAACCCACCAAAACAAGTAAATTGCGAGCCCAATTACTAGGTTGACCCATCAGCAGAAAATTGGGTACGCACAATATATATATATGAAAAAGATAAAGAAGTGTTTTTTTTTTAAAAAAAATTCAATGTCACAACCAAACACAAAAATAAAAATGTTTTGTAGAAAACGAGTCCATATGGAACAAAGGGAGCAGGCTAAATCCTGTAGAGATCCAGATTTTAAATTGTGACAAAAATAATTTCCTTTTCATCCACGTGAACGAAGTTGATGTCCAAGTCCCTACCCTATCAGCACCAAGTTTTTATTTTTTAAATAACATCAGCACCATGCAAGTTTCATGTTTCTCATGCATGTCCAAGCAGGCCTACAAACCTCCAATATTGACGTTCGATTATAAAACTAAATATTTCAACTTTGGGCCAACTCAATTTGAAAAGAAAAGAAAAAAACTCAAAATTAAAGAAAAGCCAAAACTAAAGACCGTTAGGTTTGGAATTGTTCGTTGCTTCCATGGACCCATTTCGTTGAATTCTTTTTCCCACAAAGCCAATGGAAATCTGAAATATTCCACCGACCAGTAGGTGCGGAGCTAGAAAGTTTTGTTTGGGCCGATTTGTGTTGTTAATTTATTAGTCTATACAAACTTTTATATACATACACAAACACCTGCATCTATACACATACACAAAATTAGTATCTTTCATAATGAATCCTAAAAATTAAACGTTTTATAGAATTAAATTAATCTTTCACCATCTTCAATAATGAAATCTTTACAATTTTTATTTTCAATATAAGTTACCAAATTCTCTACCATTGTGAGTAAAAAAATTTCAATTGAATTAATGAAGTGTTCAAAGACATGAATGATCCAAAATTTTAAGAAATACGAGAACACATTTTACCATAAAAAATAAATTTGAGAAACAATATGTTCTCTATAACTACTAGACAAATTGAACAATTTTTTTAACAATATTATTGGACTAACTCAAATAGTTGGGGGCCAAGTCCCATTTTTAAGGCTAATTATTAAATTTATATATTTCTATAAAAAGAAATTTTCAAAATTTTGGGGGCCATGGCTCCACCCCTGCCGACCAGCGCACTCATAATTAGACTAACTAGTCCTTTTCAGTGTCCTAGAGTCCTATTGCATTCATCAGACAATGATCAACTGACAATATCTTTGTTTACCAATTCTCGCAAAAGGAAACTTGTATTCACAAAGAAAATGAAATGAACTAAATAATCTTACACACTAATTTGCTATTTATACATCATAGCAATCAGTTACATGAGCCCTGAAAATTAGGCGAGAATTAAGCAAAGTTAACTAACTAAAACAGAAAGTAATCTAATCAGCTAAAAGGGAAAACAAATAAAATTACAACACGTGTCCATCCAATTGCTTGTATCACGTGCCAGCAACTAAAGTTTCATTTAACAATACGACTGCATTTTTCCTCTGTAGTTGCTCCTTTCCTTTGACAGAAAACGATGCCGTTTTCTTTAATTGCTTCTGCAGATGTCTTACTTCAGTTTCAGCAGAATTCTACCCAAAATATTCTTTTGATAATGAAGATAGTACATGTACATATATCTGAAACAGTTCATGAGTATAGCTGTATAGGTCTTGCATACAAAAATATATGATATATAGTAATTTTTTATAACAGGTAAGTGTGATAGGAAAAATATCGTTGATTTTTGTATCTATAGGTTTTCTAAAAAAAAATCTTCGTACTTAATTAATAATTTTGTTTCTAAAACAAAAAAAAATAAAGTTTAAGTAATATGAAAATAAAAATTTAAGTCATAATTAAATATATAAAAAGTCCGGATTTAATATTGACAGGCATAACCACCGTATACCTTTGGTGTGATGGTCATTCTACAAGTATAAGTACTGTGGAGTGTGGGGGTAAGAGTCGGAGTTCAAATTTTCAAGAGGGAAATTTCACACACATACACTTAGATATACACTTCAATTAGATTAGTACAAAATTTTTATCTAGTATAAAAAAAAAAAATGATGTATTAACAGGCATACATCAGTGATTGACAAATTGTCATGAAATTAATTTAGCTATCTCACCTTCCGGTCCAAAAAGTTGAAAAGCGATTCACGATAATACTTTCTTTTAATACTTTTCACTTCCTTTTGGGTGCAGGTTAAATATGGACAGAAAAAAATACAAGAAATAAGTTAAAGTGTGCTTTTTTCTGCCTTTCATCTTCAATACCTACCAACAACACTGTCTCTCTCTTTCATTTGATTTATACATCATACCCTTCAGTTAAACTCAACTCAGCCTTTGAATCCATGAAATATAACCATTTTTAACTTCGACATAACACACACTTTCACCACTTTATGGCAGTTCCTAACACACAAACAGAGCCACCCTCTTCAGCTCAAATCCCACTTATTATATTAGACTCGAACCAACAAGAAGTACTAAATGACACACAACTAAATCACTCCCTCCATCGCTTAGAAACATTTCTCAGAATCTTTGGCTTCTGCCAATACTCTGCTTTAAGCATCACTCTGTCATGGCTCGTATTTCTTCTTCTAGGTGTTGCACTTCCACTTTCTATAATCGAGCTCGCTTATTGTTCCAACTGCGAGAAGTATCAGATCAGAAAATTTGAGCTTGAGATTCTGGTTTCTGAGTCCCTGGTGGCAGCTATTTCTCTGCTGTTCATTTCACACAATCTTCGCAAGTATGGTATGAGGAAGTTTCTGTTTGTGGATCGGTATCATGGTTATATGACACAGTTTCGTGAAGAGTACATACAAAAGATCAACGTGAGAAATACCCAACTTTCTTCTTTCTTGCTTGCAATTTAGAGCCTTTCAAAACACACATCTACTAGTGTTTAGTATTCCGTATTTGGAGTTTTTATTATATAATTGGAACTATCATGTTTATCTAATGAATTAGTTTATGAACAATTTGAACTTGGGGTGAAGTTTGTACTAACACAGCTAGAGAAACCCATAGAAATTATAGAATTCATTTCTCTGTGTGCTATATATGACTGTGTGTCCGATTGGTATTGTCATAGGAAGTATAGCTTTATCGATAGAGCTTTAGTTGCAGAGCTTTTTGTGATAAAGTGCTTTAAGTGAAAAAAACTTCAATATTTTGAACTATAGGCAAATTACAGTGAATAGTTCTTAAGGGTCTACAATCTACATGGTTCATTAGATCATCTGCTATTGTAGCTGTTTTGCACTATCTGGGCAGGTCTCCTTTTCTTATGTACTCAACTTAAACGACAGCAGTAAATTATTGAATACACAATTTAGCATTTGAGCGTTTGGTAAATCAAAGTGAATAGCACTTTATTGGTCTATCTGGTCCATCAGCATATCTACAGTTATAGTTTTTTTGCACTGATATCTGTTGCAGACAGCACACCCTATTAGATTGGATTTCTTATGTAGTTGGATTAGTTTAGGATTTCATTTTACTTTGTGTTCAAATGAGGATTAGATTGGACAGGGATTCAGGTCGTTTATTTTATGTTAGACAACTGATTAATGAAATTTCAAATTGGAGAATTTTCAAATTAGGTGTTAATGCTTAAATTTCTTGCTTGATGCTGATTCTAGGCAACCCCTAACTGCTAATTCATAGGGTTATCTTTAATTTCTTGTTATTTTATTTCCTCTTAATGGCCCTGCATCAATATCTGGGCAGATATCATTTTCTTATGTATTCATCTTATAACACAGCAGTAATTATTGAATAGACAATTCTCTTTCTTCAGGGTTTCTTCCGCTTGTTGGCAGTGTGGCTATTACCATGCTTCCTTTTAAAGACTGCTCGTGAGGTCATTCATGTAGTATATGCGCACAATAATTCATGGTGGCAATCTGTTGCTACATTATTTGCCTCGCTGGTTTCATGGACATATTCAACAACAATCTTTCTATCAGGCAGTGCTCTTTCAATTTGGTGTGCAACTTGCAAATAATACACTTTGAAAACTATGGGAAGCTTTGGAAAGGGATCTAGATGTTTCAGTGTACATAGAGGAACACGTTCGTCTAAAGCATAACCTATCCAAATTAGCCACAGGTTCCGAATATATCTTGCGCTGGAGTTGTTACTTGTGACAGCTGGTCAATTTATGGCTCTGCTAGAGACTACGGGAAACTCTGATATTATTAACTTCATCAATGGTGGTGATTTTGCAGTAAGTGCAGAAAGTGTGTTCCTTCATAGGTAGAGATTTCATAGATGATATCATATTGAATCTTAAAAAGTTGATATTAATATTTCAAGCATAATTTTAAGAAATCTGATTAAAATTTCTTCTATTTTGGACATTAATCCTTTTTATATATATATATATATATATATATATATATATTTTTTTTTTTTTTTTTCATCTTCTTTTTTCAAGAAAAAAAATATTCACATGGATATAATATGTGCATAGAGCTTCATAGTATTTTACACAACTAAATGAAATTTTTATTATGTATATATATCTAAAAGCTGAAGCATATCAATTAATGTTGCTACGCTTCTATTGAGCCACGTCATCATCCGTGTCATCTCTTTATTTGTTTTTTATTTTTGTTATTTTGCTTCCTTTTTATAAATTGTGCAAAACATATGATGACTTTATATATTCTCATGACTTTACACATTCTAAATAGTCTTAACTCACAATAAAAATAAAAAAATAAAGTCTTAACTCTTTTGCATTAAATTATGCTCCCCTCCTATAACTCAAAAACTTCTTAAAAAGAAGAAGAAGAAGAAGAAGTAATTCCTCAACTATTCTTTGAATGTTTTCCCATTTTTATCTTCCCCCTTTTTTTTTGGATAACCTCTTCATAATGATTGATGTAACTGCAACCCACTCACCTTCCCCAATTACCATTAAACCCAACCAGCTAACTATTCGAATTCACAATTAACAGTCCTCCTTGGTCTCTCTCTCCATCAAACAAATGGTTAACATCACCCTTCTTTTCCATTACCTTATTAAATCCATTTTAACATCAATTCAATACTACTTCAATTCTTTAATCTCAACTCCTATTCTCCCCCTATTGATTTATTTTCTATACAAATTGCTATTGCTCCCTCTCCACTTCTACAAATGCTGTAAAAACACCATTGGACTCGGTAATGCTACGGTTTTTTTGCTCTTTTTCAATCAACCAGGTAACCAATTTGTCTCTCATACTATCTCATTTTTCTCTATTTACCAAAACCCAAACTACTAAGACCCAATTTGTGTTTCATGCACTCGGTTACTCTGTTGTCCATCTAATTTAATCTATTGAGAAAACCGGAGAACTAGACAGTACAAAAGCAAAAGAGACATATTGATGAAACTGCAAAAATAAAACGATCAATCTTTAGGCTTAATTTTCTGTTAGAAAATTTTCTTCTTTTTGTCAATACAAACTCTTTAATTGTCACCCATTTGTTTGTTTATCCCATGTGGAATGACAGACAATTTTGCTTTTTTGGTTATTGTTGCATGACATATACTTGGATGAAATTTCTCTTAGATGTGCGGTATGAAATGTCTCTTAGATAAAGTTTTAAGACATGAATTTTGGCAAATTTGATGTTATGAAAGGAGCAGGTTATCAATGGGGGAAACCTTTGAACACTATTTCTAAACTTGAGCACCATTCTCTTAATGGATGTCTCCACAGTTGAGCTTCAAATGTTTTTTTGGCTCCTAATGGTTGGGAGAGGTTTCTTAAGTTTATGTCCATGAATGCTATTTACGTATTGCATGAATTACAGCTCCTTATGGTGAGGATTTTGATTTTAATATTGTGTTTCTATTGGTCACATTTGCATGTGCACTTTCTTTTTGTAAGTATTGCAAGCATAAGATTGAAGGGGAAAAAGACTTTGTTAGTAGTAGAAACAAGATGTTCGATGTGGGTATGCGGGTTTGCATTGTTGATTGTTGTAAAACTTACTTTACAATTTTTTTATTTTTTATAATTTTATAGACATGACTTGAAAAGCTAAATAATCTAGAAATGTTTCTAATTATAAAAATAACAAATCACCAAACAAAAAAAAAGTTATTAATACAAATCCAATGTTACTTTGAACTAATTTATAAATGTTTGTTGTTGGAAACAATCAAGCTCAATCGGCTATTGAAGCTCACAAATTTTTACTTTTAAGAGCCTTCACTTAGAAAAATGTTTGCCATTTTGGAGCTAATAGAGACACCACCCCTAAATATAGACTCATAATTGCTTTATTTTATGGGATGCAGAGGAAATTAAGACTGTTTTATTTAGCCCATTATTATTGTCAAATTTCTTGATGTTGACATGCAGCAAATTGAGAATGAAAAATTTCCGCGTTTCTTTTATATATGAACAAAATGGTGGATTCATACGTATTTGTAGAGTATAGGAAAAGTCATAAAATCTTTAATGTAGCTATTTTGTTATTGTTGCATCCCATGTGTTTGGTAAAATTCCTTTTACACATCTTATATTTTATTCTCAAAACTGTATTTTTTTTTTAAATTTTTGGTCATTCTATTACAAATAATAAACATCTCTTCCATCAATTTTCTTATTGATCTAATCTTTCTTGGTAAACTTCTAATTTACTTAGTTGATCATCTTTAGGAAAAGACCAAAAGGAGAATAAGATTAAATATAGTTTACTTAAGAACATCATTATGCTATTAATGTTTTTATGTATAAATACTTAAGTAATTGGATTATTTTTTGTTTGCACTTATTATTATTCCAATTATCCTTATATCTAGACCCTTATATTAATTTTGGGAGTTCAAAGTGATAGTCTAGCAATAATGACATCCTTTGTGGTGTCTTATTATTTACTTAAATATTACATATATGCAATGCTTATTTCATTTAATATTTTTGAATTAATATTTTATTATTATTAATTTTCCCCTTTTAGTCACCTTGCAAGCCTTGAAATTGCACAACTTCTATTATAAAAGTCAGCACTAGATTAAGCTTATATTGTGGGAACAACAAATGCAATGCCTACGGTGCCCCCACTTTTGCCCAATTCAATAGTGTTGGTTTTTAAGATGAAGTCTTTGGTATTTGTAATGTAAGTCTAAAAGGAGAATAAACTTTTAGATAACATGAACAATAATGTATTGAAAAGTTTGTATAACATCTCTACAATCACTGTGTTTTGTATATGCCAATGTCATCTTCATTCTAAAAAGTGAGAAACCAGGAAAATCAAAGAGAAAACTCACATGGTTGACGGCAATGTTGAAGGCAGTCTACTAGAATTCTCTGTCATATGTTACTCTAAAGATCTTATTAGTGGTATAGATGGCACTTACGGTTTAAGAGACAAGATCAACAAAGAGGGGTTTTATATGACCATATTTAGATGACTCTCCAATGCAATGATGGATGGGTTGGTCTTATTTTACCATATAATCCAAGTAATCATGAAAGCTATGAATTTAAAGGGCTATATATACCATGGGATTTGTTCATATGTTGTAATTTAAAACCCAATTTCAAATAACACATACTGAATTTTTTAAAAATATACAATGTATAATATATTAATTTAATAATGTTCGAATAAAAAAATTATGATATCAAATTTTCTTGCGCATTGCGTGAGTTTGCGACTAGTTTTGTATAATAGTTCAAGAACTCACATAATTTTCATTCTTACCGTGCTTAATTGGGGCTGTCGCAGGTATCCTCTATCATTGAGCTTGTTGGGCTCATAATTTGCCTTCATTCAGCTGCAAAGATTTCATATAGATCTTTAAGTCTTGCAGCAATTTCAAGCAGATGGCATGCTTTAGTTACGTGCAACCGCAATGATGTTTCTCAAAGGGAATTTCAAGTAATGGTGGGAACCTGGAGGCTGCTACTCCAGCAGGTTCATTGGCCATCAACTACTCAGAAAGTGATCTGGAGTCGATTGATTATTTCCCAGTACCTACAAATACTCAAATGGCCTCTTACATATCCATGTATCATAAGAGACAAGCTTTTGGTACATCTACAAACACTTTCTGTACCATTGTCTTAAAAAAAATGCAGCTGGAGATAGCCATTGACTAGAATAACTTGACTAATGGATTTACATTCTATATGATAGTCGTTTTGTGATGCATCAGTTTTGTTTTCTCACTAATAGTTAGGACATGTTGATTAAATTAGTGTCAGCAAGCTAACACTCAATCGAGTGAGAGCTTTATTGCATCAGAAATGCAATGTCTCTCTTGTTGCAAGTCTTTCAAGAGACTAAGGATTACTCTCTCTTCCTCACAAATAGACACAGATTAGAGATGTTGTTACACCTCAACCTGATAAATAATTAATTTCAGCTGCAGATTTCCCTTTTTATCATTCTTCTATATTTAAGGTCAATAAGTCTTCACCTTCAATTTTTGTCCAAGTCATGCCCTTGCTACATACTGCTTTACACTAAACTGATCATATCACACATATCATCTTTATTATTCACACACAATGGATATACTTATTGCTCTGAATTTACGTACATGCGCATGAAGTTTTAATCAACTTCACTTGGTTTTGCAGTTATGTACATGCAGTCCAACCTTGGCGGAGCAACCATATACGGATGGACGATTGATAGGCCGCTTATTAATACAATTTTCTTTATCGAGTTCTCCCTAGTTTCTTTTGTACTAGGGAAGACCATAACTTTCACTACGAAGTGACGGTGTTAAGAACCCACTTTGAAAGCAGTGGCGGCAGCAGACTGATTACACCAGCAAAGACTGCTTGTGCTTGCAGTTCATTCTCTTCTAATCGAGAATTAAAACTTCATTTATGCCTGGCATAATATTATTTCCAGGTATAACTGACAGATATTATTGGACCTTTCCTTTTTTTTGTAAGACCATATGATATAATGAAGTAATTTCACACGGCTCATTCTATTTGCCAGTGCCGTGAGATAACACTATCAATCATCAGTCTAAAGGTCCTTTCAACTAAGAAATTTTAAGTTATGGCTGAAAAGCATACATCTCTCCAGCAAAAATGTTGTGTAATCCTGTTTACCATACTCGGTGCGTAAGTGTTCCTCATACTCATCAACAATTTACGTTACTAGCATAGTTGTTAGTATCAATTAATATGGCCTACTGCCATGGTGTCTTCTCAACAGGATCAATTAGTATGGCCTACTATTGTGGGTAAGTGTACTATTAAAGAAGCAACTAGATATCTATACGAAATCAAGGATACAACAGCTGGTCCTAGTGATTGGAATTGGATATGGAAAATTCCATGTTTATACAAAATTCAAATTTTCATATGGAAATGTTGCAATAATCGACTCCCTACCAGATTCTTTTTAGCAAATATACACCATGATATTGATCCTACTTGTCCTCAATGCAGTCATATTGAAACCATTGTTATAATACCGTTCGGATCCCGTTTCGGTTTGTCCACTGGAATGGAATATTTCGGTACCGGCCGATTCGGCGTACCGTTTTAAGGTGTTCGAGTTCCTAAAAATTAAATTATATATATTCTTGTAAAACATAAAATTGTCAATTCTAATAAATAAATAACTAAATTCAAATAATATAAATCATTTAGTCTTAACTTTTAAGTCTTAAACATCAATATAACATCTATTTAACATCACACAATAAGAAGATTTTGACAACAATAAATAAATATCAAATAATACAAAACATTTAGTTTTAACTCTTATGTCTTAAACCTCAATACAACATCAAATAATAAGAAGATTTATAACAAGTTATTACTCATTACATAAGCCCATAATAATAATAATAATAAACCAACAAAATTTATACATAATATTAGCCATCAAATAATTTTTTTTTTTTTTCCATAGGCAAAATCATGTTCCGGCCGGAATTCACATCTCGGCCGGAATTGGCCGGAACGGCCGGAATGGACCGGAATGGCCCAAAATCTGGCCCGAGGTGGAACGATGGGTATCCTGGTACCGGTTTGCATACCGGAACGAAAAATTCCGGCCGTTCCGGCCGGAACGGAACGGAATCAATAACAATGATTGAAACAACCTCACATGTTATTAGAAACTGTCCTTGGGATAAAGAATTCTGGATAAATTTACCAGGACAGATTTTTTTTTTTTTTTTTCCACTCTCCTACGGTTAATTGGTTAAAAGCAAATCTCACCAATACAAACCTAGTAGGGTCTTCTTTCACACATTGGAACATTATATTTGCTTATGGCCTTTGGCAACTCTCGCTTGCTCGTAATGATAGGATTTTTTGTCCCCCTTCAGCTTCTCACCATCAAGGAATTTACAGGACACAACAACTAGCCTCAGAATTTTTCTATTTAGCACACTCCTCTGTTTTTACAAAAACTAAATCACCACGCATTTCATGGCAGCCCCCCACAAAATCTTTTATTACTTGAATGCTAATGATAGTGTACAAGGTAACCCAGGATTTGCGGGGGACCGATATAGCCAAGGGAATTGGATTAATGACTTCAATGCATATTGATTTTGACACAAATAATGCTGCAAAATTATGAGTAGTTAGACCGGGTTTATTAATTGCCTGGAAACTTGCTTACAAATTATAAACCTACAAATTAATCATGATATTGTGATATGTGAGTTAACATCAAATGAGACTATGACTCTAGCTATGACTCCGTTAATTTGTGATTACATGGCCCTACTAAGTAGAGCATGGACCGTCCTACAAGTAAAGCTAACAATATCACAAATGGTCTAGCCAAGAGAAGAGTAATGCAAAAAAGTAACCTAGTAAAATATGCACAATGTTCTACTTTTGTAATTAAGAGCATCCGCATCAATGAGTGCAAATTTTCCTTCTATTTTACACAAAAAACTTACTTTTTCTATTTTACACATTTAATTTTACAAAACACCCATATTAATTTATCTATTTTACACATTTATTCAATAAAATTTTTTTTTTTACAATTTTTTTAATTATTTTCTCCCTCACTGTTCCTCTCTCTCAGAGACCCAATAAAACCAATGATCACTCCACACCCAGCCACCATTGTGAAAAAAAAAAAAAAAAAAAGGTCCGAAGAGGCAGTGCAGCTCAAACGGACAATCCGAAGAATTATAAAAAGTTAAAAACACACCCATTTCATCTCTGCGTAGAAATGTCCTCAGTAAAACAAAAATTTATATGTATATATAATATATATAAAGAAGAAAAAGAAAAGAGAAAAGTTGTGCTCTGTTTCATATCTGCCACTTTCTTATCAAAATCTACAGAGACCATATAATTTTTTTGTTTTTTACTTTCACTTTTTTTTGGTTTCTGGGTTTCTAATCTTTTTGTGCTGAACGATCCTGAGGTGGGTTTGGTCTTATTTCAATAGAAATGCTTAAGATAAGCCAGGAATGTATCATTTCATGAGCTCTGATGGTTTTTGATAAAAATTGTATCTTTGACATAATTATTACAGAGAAATCTGAGAAAGATAAAAAGAACAGATTTTGATACAAAGTGTGGGGGTGATCATGGCGGTTGCTGAAAATGCTAGTCAAAATTTTGAGAATACTACTACTGTAGTATCCTCAGAGGGCTCAAATGCAGAGAATGATCTTGAAAAATCAAAACCCAGGTGAGAGTGATGGCAAATGAGGAAAAGGGAGAGTGAGGTGAGGTGAGTGCAGAGACAAGGAGAGAGTCAGGTCAGGTAGGAGTGAGAGCAGAGGAGAGAGAAAAAATTATTAAAATATTAAATACACATGTTATAGTAACCGTGCATACATATATACACAATTATTATAATAACAATTGTATATTTATACACAAATTTATACCCACTGATGCGGGTGTTTTCTTGCTCAAAATGTGTAAAACTAGTTACGTTTTCCATTTTGCACATTTATACACATATTGATGGGATGCTCTCATTCCTATATATGTGATCTTTCGAGAAAAAGCACTCCTAGAGTGTCCCTTAACATCCTTGAACGCTAGACTCCGTTCAAGGATGACTAATTGACCAACTTTTATAACTACTACTTAATCAAATAAAACATTCATTCTTTCTACCAAAAAATAATCATATTTGTTAGTATCGCATTGTTTTTAGTATCATATGTACCGTGTTATGTAGCATAGTTGTTTATGTAGCATAGTTGTTATTATCGCATAGTTGTATCATACGCATCCTGTAATGTATCGGTTGAAGGTAAAAGTAGCTTATCATTGTTATGTATTGATCATGCTCACAAATCACATGATGCATAAATCATATGCATCAGACAATACATAGAAATATGATAAATCATGTGCTTTGATCGAATTGTTAAAAAAATTAGGCTACTTGGTTGAGCCCACTAATTTAATTCTTAGGACCAGAGCACAGCGTAAGTCGGTAAAAGCTTATACTTGAGGAAAATGGTGAATGCAATGGAATAATTTGAAGGCCTTTAGCTGTTTATTTGTTTGTCCGCTACTAAGAAAAATTACAACATCAGCAATTAACAACCAACAAAATGCACTTGTAGATACCAGGTAATGAATAACAAATAGTTTATTTTATTGCAAAAAATGAGGAAGTGCAGATTCATATTTTTATGGATCAAATTACTGAATAAACACAAATTAAAATCACATAACTTTGCATAAACCGTGCATCTTATCCATACTGCTAACGGTACAACAACAACATTTCAACATCATCTTTGAGTAAAGCATTTCCTCACCCAATAACATCGTTGATCATCTCACTATCATAGAAACATTGGACCTCATCATCGACCATCTTTACTGCTTTGATAGAAAAACTAGATTGAAAAACTAAATACATTCCATGAGTAAAAATATAAAATATGTAAATAGAAACTGTGATCATGCATTTGTATGTAATGGTTAGTGTTTGCAAGGAGAGTGCAGCTATTTCAATTTGAATAGCTAATAAGTATCAAGAACCTTCAGTAACTTGTTTAGTATCCAATATGAGATAAAATTAAAATGATCTAACAAATAATATCTCACTTCAAAAGAAAGTAGAACAGAATTTTCAAGGTGATTATTAGCAGCTCAGGGTCATTTTATCATAAGGAAATTACTTTTTTGCCCACCCATAATAACTAATAATAACCTACCATGTAGTAGAAACAGAAGGTATCTCATCAGCACTCCTACAAGAGCAAGTTTGGAACATACCAGCCAATTGCTTACCAATGTACAACTGAAGGGCAAGGTCACTCTGTTAACACAGCAAGTGATAATTCCTAACTCATAGATTTACACAGGCAGAAACAAGTCATAAATGAAGAGAACATAAATAATGATAAAGAATTAATGAAGTAAGTGGAAAAACGAGAGGAAAAAAGATGGAAATAACAAAGAGAACATGTAAAGGAAGAAATCTATAAACTTCCTTTTTTTTTTTTTTTTTTAAAAGTAGTTTAGCAACATATAATGAACAAAATCAATACTTTGCCAAAGACAAAGGTAAAACAAGACATTCCTCCGTATCAACATACCATGTGTGAATTTTGTGAGGGTTATGAATTGCAATGGAAAGGAAGAAAATCTCAAATAGAAGCCAGTTGAGCTGTGTACTGACTAGATTTCAAGACTTCAAGATCTGAGGTCACAACTTACGAAGCCACCCTGATACCTTTACAGACCACATAAAAATATTTGTATCAATCACATAGGCTACAAATAATCTTGAAAATTGATTTTCTAGTTACTTAAGTTTTTTGTTTATTTTGGAAGGGATGAGGGCACAAGGATTATTATCAACTATATTATATAATATTCTTACCAAAGAAAGTCGATCAACACAATCATTAACAAAACATAGATAACAGCCTCATGATCCCATTAGCCAAAAAAGCACCCTCTTGTACACCCATAAACTCTAGCAAACAAAGTGATACAGCATAAATAAAGGGAAGAAGTAGTAGGAATAAAATTGACATTCTATCAATAATAGTTACAGCCAGAGCTGCACCATTTACAAAGATATATTCCTGAAATATTTAGACAAGTTTCAACTGAAAAATGTCTTCAAAGAAAGATGTACATTGCAAAAAATAAAATGTCAGTTGTTAGTCTACACCTGTCAAAATCCATTATGCATCAATCCACCATTCTTGAACGGGTGAAGCATCTAATTCTCGTCACAACTCCTTTCTCACTCCTCTTCTAAAGGATCCTGGCTTTTTTTTTTTTTTTTTTTTTTTTTTTTTTTTTTTTTTTTCCAGATGCTTAACAATTAGGTAGATAAGAAAGTTTGGTTAAGAAGGTAAGGCACAAAGCTAAAAAAAATTGCTTTGTAGTGCTATCAGGCTGCCTTGCATTCTCGATCAAGTGAACCATCTAACGCTCATCACAAATCCTTTCTCACTCCTCTTCTAAAGGATTCTGACTCTGTACTTTTGAAGAAGCTTACCAAATAGGTGGATATAAAGTTTGCTGAAGAAGATGTGGCACAAAGCTTTGCTCTAAAGCATTATCAGGCTGCCAGATTGCTAAACCAGTCATGCTTAAGAGCGGCCTCTGCAGTTATCCGCTGCAAAGACAAAAGGAAGCACTCATAAATTTCATGACCATAAAATTCCTAACTTATCAACAAAAAAAAAAAGATCATAAAATTTCCAGAATGTGGAATCAAATTCTAATTTATTAATTTGCACATAGATATACCTTCTCTGGGTCATAAGTTAAAAATTTGTTCAACAAGTCAAATCCTGAATCACAAAGAACAGGAGATCCTATGAAGGATCTGGCAGGAAACTTTTTCCGCAACAGATTATACCTGAAACAAATTCAGTAATTACATTACTAAAAGAGAGAAAATATGCTGAAAAACTAAATTTCATATACAAGATCCACACATCGTAAGCAGGTCCACCCAAGGCATAAGGTTGGAGAAATACTGCCACTTGGAGGATTATAAATAGAGAGGAAATCCACAACTTAATTAAAGATTAAGATGCATAAAGAGATATACTTACGGTTGCTTTATGTTTGGTCTAATTCCTGACAATTTTGTTAATCCAGGCCAAATCTTATCATTTGGTGTACCAAGAATTTGAAAAATCTGCAAACATTTTAACCAATTGCATCACTGAAATGACTCAAAAAAGCAGTGTAAAACATGTAACAGGGAAAAAGGAAAAAAGAAAAGAAAGTAGGAATACCTTGCCAAGCTGATCAATTTCATTTTTCCCTCTGAAAAGTGCTTCCTGCGCTACCAATTCAGCCATTATACATCCCACTGACCACATATCAATTGCTGTTGAGTACTTCTTTGCACCTAGCAGAAGTTCAGGTGCTCTGCAAAGTGAAAACAATACATAAATTATTTGATGTTGAGAAAAAGGATATAAACAATTTCATATGTTGACAATGGAAGTTCCTGACATGCATACAACAAAAGTAAACTATAGAAAACATCATGACTGCTAGCCAGTGGGCACAAATAAAAACTAAATAGCTGCAGCTCACCTGTACCAAAGGGTCACCACAAGAGGGGTATAGGGCTTTAGTGGGCTCCCGTATTGGCGAGACAGCCCGAAGTCACATATTTTCAAATCACCCTCATTGCTCAATAGAAGGTTTGATGTCTTCAAATCTCTATGAATCACCCAATTGTCATGAAGATACTTGACACCCTCCAACAGCTGCCGCATCAAGCATTTAACTTCACTCATACAATAAAGCTGTTTCTTGACTTTCATCGTCTCCAATACACCCTTGACATCAGATTCCATGTGCTCCATAACCATGAAAACACTATCAAAGTCATCCTCATCCATAACAACTTCTTTAACACCAACAACAGAAGGGTGATTGAAAGACATGAGAAGTTTATTTCCCTCAATGATGACAAAGGGAAACCATCCCCCTTTTCTACACCCATCTTCACCTTCTTCAAGGCCACAATTTCCCCTGTCTTCTTATCCTTGGCTTTAAACACAACCCCATAAGTGCCTTCATTTATCTTTTAAGGTATTCAAACTCGTACACGCTTCTACAACCCTGAAGCATGTTTGTGCTTCTTTGGATAGGGACTCTAGTCTCTTCAATATGATGGGTATCACCATCATCCTCTGAGTCTGCATCTGACCCATTAACACTAGCATTCTCATCTTGTTTGTCGTCAATACCCATCGAACCAGCATCTAACAACTCACTCTCACAATAAGTATTTCCACTGACAGGTCCCACAGAACAACTGTCTCCATCAAAGCTAGATGACCTAGCCCTACCCTCTCCTGAGAGTTCTGTACAAATCTCCCCACTCTCAGGACTCGACCTCCTAGAGTCATCCAAAGCTTCATCATCAGAAGCCCACCTTGACATTGAGATATCCGTGCTCCAACAAACTCTTCCTCTTCCACATGTTCTTGTCTACAGTCATCCCCAGATTGCTCAGAAGGCAATGAAGAGGACAAATCAGTTTGAGAATTCAATTCACCCACCAACCCATCTTCCACAGCAGCCTTATCTGCCAAATCATCAAATCCCTGAATCTCAACTCCTGAAACAGCACACTTCGAAACATCCGCATCCAAAACATCATGACATGCCACACCACTCGAGCTGGGTGCAGGCGGGCAAGGAGACGGCAGTGGAGCAACCAGTACAACTCTATTCTTAGATGAGACCCTCACATCCTTCTCTTCTCTATCCCACACAATTGGAGAGATCTTCCTCTTCTTTTCTGCAGGCAACCGAATCCCATCTTCATAACTTGCAACTTTATCACCCTTTGACAAATCTTCCACCTTTCTCTCCTCGATTCTACTGCCAAACCCATCTCTTCTAGACCCCCAGTCACGAGTTCTCGAAGAATAATGGTACCCATTCTTACGTCTAGCACCATAATCACGGCCCCGACCATATTCAGCACCATGAGGATCATTCCTGTAATGATCATTCTGTCTTTTGGAATGCTTATAAAAGTCCCTTCTCAAAACATCAACTTGCCCTGCCGCCATTTGATTCACAACCACAACTCTTCTCAATCAATAATCAAACTCAAAAAAAAAATATCAATCACACAATCCCTAATCAAATCCCAACTCCCCAAACCCTAACCCCCAATTCAACAATTCCAACAATTCCAGGATACAAAACAACCAAACCCTAACCCCCAATTCAACAATTCCAGAATACAGAACAACCAAACCCTAACCCCCAAAATCAATTTCTTTTTTCAAACTTTAACTCTAATACACCCCTAATAATCCCAATCCCAATCCCAAAATCAACAATTCAGTTTCTTTTTTTTTTTTTTTTTTAATAAAGCACAAAATAGAGAGAGAACACAAACTGATTACCGAAATTAGCACAAAAAAATAGAACCAAAAACTGGTGAAATTCAATAACAGATATCAGAATCAGGCAGAGAAAACAAAAATCTTCGATTTTTTTTTTCAGCTAAATTGAATGAGATCAACAACGAAACCCTAGAAATCAATATTGAGCTTTTTTTTTTTTTTTCAAAGCTTCGCCTTTGAGAAATTCACAGGTATCGAAGGCCTTACCGGCGGCGAGCGATACAGCGAGAAATTGAATGAAAGAGAGAGAGAGAATCGGAGGAGCTCCGAAATCGGGAAGGTAGAGAGAAAGGCGATGGCTCAAAACGCACAGCTTCGAAGGCTCTGTGTTTCTTTTTGAGAATACGCGTTTTTAGATTGGGTGTATTCTATATATAGAGATTTCGTTGTGGTCTGTGGAGGCGGCTTCGGAGTTAGGACAATCGTGGAATTTTTATTTTAGTCCTCTATCTTTTTGTGTTTTATGTTTATGACCCACTTCTTCTTTTTTTCTTTTTTCTTTTTTGACAAGATTGAAATTTTCAATCTTGTTACTTTTGAATGAATATTGCAGATTATCGAAAAAAAAAAAAAAAAAATCCGATTTTTAGCATAATGGCAAGGAATATGCATGAAAAATTTTGGTAAGTATTAGGGGGACATTGATAAACTTAATTGTGTTGTTTATTGTTGTTTTGCTAGACCAGCGGTATAAGTTGAGGTTTGTGAAGTAGAAATAGCTCTTGTTTGTATGTATGTGCACTATTCTGTGTGTGGTGGGTGTTCAAGTAGGCAAGGTCAAGATAGCTCCTTTCCTCCATACAATATTGAGATTATACTTAACACTTGAACAACATTCTCATGCAATGGTGAAATCTATTTATACGGTGTATTTGGCAAAGAAAAGGTAGTATGGAAAGCAAATCAGAGGTGGATGGATATTTGTTTGATGGAGTGGAAGAAAATAGTCATTACATGTTGTATTTTGAATAGGTTAAAGATGAATTCCAATAAAAATATTGCCTTCTCTCGAAAGTAGCACATGATGTATTAGATATTCTTGTATCACAATTACCTTTAAGTTAGTTTTTAGTACTAAGAGTTGTGTTTGACCAATGTTGAAGTTTGTGTCCAAACACGATAGAAATGTTAATTTGTACTTACAATTGGTTTAAGATTTACATATTCAATTAATCTTCAAATAGCAATGGATGAAGTTGAATTCAATAAGAGTCTCAAGTTCAGTAAATTTTTAACAAAGTAATTATTTATAATTTTTTATTGTTATATAAGCCTTTTATTTTACTTCTATGTTTAACTTTCTTTTGTTTTTTTTTTTAGACGTTGACCACCACTTGACTTATGTTGCCTTGCCTTTTAATCGATACATAATTGAATAGGCCGATCATGAATACTACAGGGATTAATACGAGAAATTCGTTATTAAATCCCATTCCACATATATTTAGGGTGTCAACTTATCAAAAATTTATACTTTTTATTTCCAGTTTATTAAATTTAATTTGGAAAAAAAAAGAAAAAGAAAAAAAGCAATAGGTGACAATGAAAGCTGTTGGGTAGTAAAGCAGTATGCAAGTCATTATCTACAACAAGACTTTTGTTTTGACCCATAAGAATTACTTTTGGGCTAGTAATAGCCCATTGGACCACTCTAAAATAGAAAGGCCGATTTGGAAATTTTGCACCTTGCTAAATTGGTGCACAAGCCCAAGGGAATTTCAACCCAATATAATTTCATAGGTGGAGTCCTACAAGAAGCCCATATAGAGAGAGCACTTATGATTTATGAACAAGAACAACAGAGTCTACCGCAATTGCCTAGGTGTCAATGTTCGACTCAACACACAAGCACGACACAAACACGACACGAGTTTTTGCAGGTTAGGGTTATGTCTTAATGAATTTGGGTCATAAACTGGTTGACCCAAAAGCAACACAATAAGAAATGTGTCATAAGTGGGTTAACTTGCATAACTCACAATAGACACGTTTGACACGTCAATTTATTTGTGTCAACCCAAAATGACTCACTTAATACAACCTGTTTAATTCGCATAACAAATAATATTCATTTTATTTTAGATTTGTCAAATACCTTTTATATTCAACATATATTTTAAATTAAAAAAAAGTGAGTAATTACAACAACTTACAAGGGATATAATTGGAAATTGAAACTTTACAAACCCTAGGTCTCTAAACCCTACAAACTCTAAATCTCTAAACCTTCTTATCAATATCATATTTTATTTTATTTTTTAATTTCAGTTGTACTACTCACTCTACTATCTTATAGTCTCATGCTCAATACTCAAACTCAAAATCTCAAACCGGTTATTGCTCTCTCTCTCTCTCTCTCTCTCTCTCTCTAGATGATAATCGTAATCATAGTCAAGATTAGTCTACTATTTGCTCCAGTTCTTTCAATATTGATACTTAGCATTTGGCGAGTTCCAAGGATATTATATTTTTGTTGAACTATGTTATTTTTGTTGAACTATGTTATTTTTGTTAAATTATGTTATTTTGAATTTGGTTTGAAGTGTATGCACTTCTTTTAGAGTGTAAAGAACTTATTTCTAGATGAATATTATATTTTTGTTGAACTATATTATTTTGAACGTGGGTTGAAGACTTGAAGTGTAAGCACTACTTTTGGGATATAAAAAAAATATTATTTCTAGATGGATTTTACATTAAATATTATGCAAGTTGAAATGGATTGTGTTACATTCATGTCAACCTAACACAATTCGTTTATTAAGCGTGTCAAATGGGTTAGGTCAAGTCAACCTGCCTTGTTAACAGGTCAGGTTAGAGTTGAAGGATCATGACACGATTATTAAATGGGTCAGGTTAGGGTTGAGCCATTTAGTCGAATATTCATACCTTGACACGACATGAACTCGACATGTTAACTCGAATTAACACCCCTAACTGCCCATTCAACCTGTATAAGCCCAAAAATACGCCATAGAGGAGGGACCCACCCAGCTAGAACTCTGAGGATTAAAAATTTAAAAGCAACCAGTTCATTCATGTGGTGGTTATGTGGAACTGAATTTTTCATTTCGCAAATTGAAATTTTCATAGAAATCTAAGTATGTCACAGTCTTGTTCATGTGAGATGTATTTTTTATGAGCATGACAAAGTATAAGTATAGAGTAGATTTCTACCATTTGGACCTACATAAAATGTGGGTATGATTATCCTTGTTCATTGAAGTGGATAAAATTGAGATGGACAGTCAAATTTTACAGAAACAATTTTGGGCAGCTACACTAGGGTGACAAACAAATAAAGTAGGTAACACGACGACATAGTGAGTGAATTGATTAACCTTGTTGGACGAACAGGAAGGTAGACAGACACTAAAGTGGACGGTGGCCAAAGCCACGTGACACCTACATGGCTTACTTGGTCCTCAAGGAATCTCAAACGGAAGTAACTTGTGCTTCACGATTAACCCAAGTCAACAAAATCTCTATATGGAAATGATCACGCCAAATATGTGCATTTATGAGGATCTTCTTTACAAGGAAATGTTCCTCTCGGCCAAGGAACCAAGGTCAGTTACCCCATTACTATAAAAACCCAAAACCCTTAAACACCAAGGTACAGATAATTTACTTAGTTCTGGTACTCTAGAGTTGTGACAATTTTATGACTTAACCTTTGGAGGGTTTTTGGCCGGTATCACATTGATACCCTCTTGAGGTTTTCTCTTTCGGTGTTGTGCAGGTGTTGTTTTGAGCTTGTGAGGACTGTATGACTTATTGACGATTTTCAACATCATCATTCAATTCATCTCATTGCCTCTTTCTTTTATTAGGACTTTCTTCCAATAAGGTTTCTCTGGGTCAAGTAGCAAAAACCTATTTCTCACCTTTGCCTCTCTCTCTCTAAGTGAAAAGCAAGATTTCTTTGTGTATGTTACTATGTTTGGCATGGGTTATTTTTTTTTGGATATTTATTTATGTAAAGTTTTTAAGACTTCACCTTTTTTTTTAATAAAAAAAATAGTACATACTCTTCTGCAAATAAGTTTTCAACAAAAAGTTGTGTCCAAATACACTCTTAAGAAATAAAAGCAAATCTTATATATATAAAAAAAGCAAATGACTATTAGTATACTATTCATACTCAAAAAAAAAAAAAAATTATAATCATTTTAATGTTGGAAATTGAGATAATTGCTAGCTGGATTTTACTGCATGTGCTAGGTGGACTCTGCAATAAAATTGTTGCCATTTTCAGCTTTGTATTGCGTAGATTTTAGCAGTAATACTTTAGCCCTTACTGCCACTAAAATGATCCAATAATATTCCACTTGATTTAGTAAATATGTCAAAACCAACCGCAAGTTAAAGGCTATAAATAAGAGCATTGTTGTAAAGAATGGGATATATAACTTTCGAGAGAACACTACTTATTGTACTTCCGGCAATAAGAAAAGAAATTGGATGACCACTTAAATACAAAATTTCTATTACTCTTTAGTTTTATTTCTTGCAACTACTATCTCCCTTTTATAACATTGTACAGTTTTTCACTTTTGAGAAAATGAAAGATATGCAAAAGGTTAATCAATATTATGTTAAATATGTAAATGAATCTCTATTTATCTATCTATAATCTATCTATATATTATTATTATTATTATATCTAAAAGCTTAGACGTAGAATTTAATGTTGCTACGCTCTCGTTGAGCCACGTCAGCAACCTTGTTATTACCATTTTTTTTCCCTAAATTTCTCCTATAATTTTAAAATACTTTTCCTAAATTTTAAAACATCTTAAAAAGAAAATGATGAATATGTATAGACAACAAAAATTGACTAGACATGTTCATCATGGATGGTTTTAACATTACATTTAACTTTGCATTTATATATTCATATGCTATAATTAAAATAATTTATGAATAAAATAATTAAAACAATTATTTTTCTACTATTAAAAAAGTCACATATCCTTTTTTTAGAAACTTTGACATACCACTAACCTAACCACTAAATACATTAAATTTAAAAAATAAGGCCATTATTACTTCCATTACAACCAAATCATAATTGATTAAGACCAAACTAAATAAATGCCTTTATATTCCCTTGGAAAGCCAGGAAAAAAAAAAAAAAAACCTTTCACATTCCACTAACGTAACCAAATCTACAACTATTTAAGACGAGTATATTGTCTATTTTTTATTGATAACCATACCATACAAATTACAACTAGCAAGAGAATGTACTTTATAACAATAGAGACAGAGCTTCCAACTACAAGATATTGGAAAAACAAATTTTCCTTATGTACAAAGTATGTATATTATATACTTCTGTTTCATAAGATGAATGAAGATGGTTGAAAATTTTAGATATACTTAGTTATGTATATCGTTGAATTTTTATTAGGGCTATTTCTGTTCTAAAAATAGTTCAACTCAATCAAGTCTAACTAATGACTATATTATCAATTTCAAAAATAACTTGAACTAATTAGGTTAGAAATTCTAGAATGTGGGAAGCTGTCAACCGAAAAAATCTTGAACTAATCAAGTTAGATTTGACTAACAAATTACTTACTTAACTAGTAGGATGATACTATACATGCTACAATTCAAAAAATCAATGTTAAGAAGTTCAGGCCACAACTACCAGAAGTACAGTTATATTCAGTGTCCAATTTTCGAGTAGATCCTTACAAAGAAAAAGATAGTTATCAGCCTACAAGTAAAATAGAGGAAAATAGACCTTTTGACAGGTAGCCTAAAGAGTCTCAATTTTCTTTTTAAAAATAATTATGTTTCAAATTACTTAATCAACTATATTTGTTGCACTTTCTCAAAAAAAAGAAAAAAAAAACTATATTTGTTGCAGACATCATTGGATTTGCCCATAACACATCACATCTGACATGTGGCAATGTATTTAATCCTAAAATTAATGGTATGTTAATTATTAATATATATATATATATATATTGCAATTTACTATTCACATTTGACCATTTGATAATCAACAACATAATCTAAACTATTAATAATATGATTTCCTTATTATGTCTTCAATTTTTGGGGTATCAAAATATTCTCATACAAATTTTGAAATAACATACCTTTTAGTTTAATTTTTTCCCTACAAAAAGCAAAAAAATGTTAAAACAATAATACTATCTCATGTACAAAAGAAAAAAAAAACTGTTATTCTCATCACCCATTTGTATTCAAAGGTCTAATTCCTATTTGTATTGGTTATCTATACTATTATTTAAATGGCTTCTCTTGTTTGAATTCCTCATTTTTTAGTTCAAAAATACCCTTACACCCCTATGTTTAAGTAGAGACAAAACTAAAGGACACACCGGTAAAAATGCAACTCTAACTCCTACTAAAATATTGCCTAAAAAATAGGACTACTCTCTTGTTAATTTTTAAATTGCTTTATCCACTTATAAATTAGATTTTCAAAATAAAAATTATATATCTAAAATAAAAAAACACATTTTTTTTTCTACAAAATAGGACCATTAAAAAAAAAAACCTCATTACACGTGCGAAACTAGTGTGATGAGGCTAGTTTATTTGAATTCAAATACTTCAATTATCTTTACACACACACACACACACACAAAATTACTTCAAAAAAAAAAAAAAAAAAAACCCACTACCTCATGTATTCATTCTTATCCCGAAATTTCTATGGTTATTTTTTAAAATTCTTTAAAACATTCCAAAATTTTTGTTATCCAAATTCTATACAATTATCACAAATTCTCATCTATCCACCCTAATGTATATCATCTTTCTTTTGTTCAAAACTCAAATTTTTTTATTTATCACAATTCTTATCCCAATCAATAAATTCAAATGTCTCTTTGGGTTTCAACTTCTTACGGTTCTTTATCTTATTTTTAAACATTATTTCACGTTACCTTACCTCATTCTTTAAAAAAAAAAAATACACACGGTTATTTATATATCATTTGTAAACATTATAACACTAAACCAAAAAAGAAAAAAAGAAAAAAGAGTATATTGCATGCACAAAGCGCGTGTGATAAGTCTAGTTATAAAATAGAATAATTTTTTTAAAAAAGAACTACAATTTAATGGGTTGTATTTTCTATTTAAAAAAACAATGAGTTGTTATATCATCATTTGTAACTCACCACTCCTCATTTTTTTTGGTATCTATGTAATTAATGCCTACTCATCTCTTCCAAAAGAGTAATGCTAAAGATACAAACTTTTTTTATAAAAAAATTACAAACTGCTGACGTGGTGAATGATTATTGATAAATAAAAAAAATGATATTAATGGTGGGTCTAGATAAAAGCTAATAAGAAGTTGGCCACATCAACAGTTTGTAAAAATATTGTAAAATATTTTGTAGTTGTAAAATTACTCCTTCCAAAAACCAGAAAAAATGAAAACCTTAAGTTTTATTAATAGACAATAATTGCACTATATATATATATACTAACATATAACATCATAAATTCCAATTGCAACAATAGAACCTGTCAAAGGTATGACTTTGTTAACTTCTCACTCTTTTTCAAGTTGTTTATCTTTTCCTTTCCTATTCTATCAAATTTCTTTTACTTTTTGAAGTTATTTTCTATTTCTTTGATAAATAAAATAGGTAGAAAATGGTTTTTATTAACGTTGTTGTTGATATTTTTCATAGATAGAAAGTCTTCGAGAAATTTAACAAAATTTTGAAGCCAAGAGATAGAGAGACATGGAATCAGTGAGTTTCCTTTCTCTTGATATTGATTGAGTTCTATTTTGAAATTTCTTTTTTAATTAGCGATAAAAGGAGAAGTACAAAACTTCCCACATCATTTATCTTAATACTGACGAAGTTCTTTATTGTTGATGTTCTTCATTAATAATCTTATAATTGCTTTTCTCAATTTTTTTTTTGTTATATAGCAAATTGAATGCCATTTCTATTATTAACTATTAATGGTGTGTAGATTTTTTTTATACATTTTTTTGTTGTAAATTCTTATAAGAATTTTTTAACATATTCATTACAATTTATTTAAGCATTTACCCCATATATATATATATATATATATATATATATAACATTCTAATCAAATTCAAACACAAATGACAGAGGATGAAGTAAAATAACAACAAACAGTTGAAGAAAAAAAAAAATTATAATAAGTTAGAAGAAAAAAAATCCTGCAAAGCACGGGCCAATAACTAGTTTCTTATATTTTCTAATCCAAAACGATGATCATGTGAACTAAGAAATTTAAAGTGATCAATATTTAAAGGTGTTATTGAAATTTAAGTGATAATTTAGTAGTAATGATATTTTTTTGTGATGTTTGATATTTGTGGTTCAAACCTCATCTCATGCTTCCCTACAAACTATTTCTCTTTTTTATTTTTAAATTCAAAAACTTCAAGTTATATTTTTAGGTCAATACAAAGCATCTCATTTCCAAAACCCTATCAAAAAGCTTCTCTTAGCCTCCTCTCAACTATCTTCATTTATGTTCCTTTCTAAATTCCCAATTACAAACCTTCACCTTCCTCATCCCAACTGTAATTTTTTCATAGGCCATATACATATAAAACTACCAAAGAGAATCAAGACCAATATGTTTCAACAATCATGAAGATGATATGTTCAGGCAAAAAAATAAAAAATAAAAAAATCACTGAATTATATGGACAAATAGATAAAAATGATGTCATGATGCCACGTGTCACTGACCCACCAATCCACCGAATGCCTACAATATCTACACCTCTCGAGGCTGGCACAAGAATCAAAACTAACCGCTTATCCTTGCTCTTAATTTTGAAATAGTGCGTCACACTTGCACATAAAGCCATATATACATGCACTCCCAATCAAGCCCATAACGATAATACTATACATACCTATCCACAATTTTATTTCTAGTACCAAGAAAATAAACTTTTCCTCTATATATATTTGCCAGCTTCTCTTTCATTTCACTCAAGAAATAATATACAAGCTACGTAGCTACAATTTTGTGAGAGAAAGAACAAGATGATAGGACTTAGAACTTATGGTAATTTGTTACCTATGAAAAAAAAGGGTGGCAAAGGCTATGATGTGCCTGAAGGAGTGGATATTAGGGGACGATATGATGAAGAGTTTGCAAAGATTCTCACCAAGGATGCTTTGCAATTTGTTGTTGATTTGCAACGTGAGTTTAGAAACCATGTCAACTATGCCATGGAGTGTCGAAAGGAAGCTAAGAGGAGGTACAATCAAGGGGCTCTACCAGGGTTTGATCCAGCCACTAGGAACATAAGAGAAGGGGTGTGGACATGTGCACTGGTTCCACTGGCCGTAGCTGATCGGAGGGTGGAGATTACTGGACCCGTTGAGAGGAAGATGATCATCAATGCACTCAACTCTGGTGCTAAAGTTTTCATGGTTAGTAACTTAGTGTATGTGTATCGAGTTGAGTAAGGTTAGATACGCAATTTTTTATAACTTGTTAAAGTCATAAATTGTAATTAGAGTAATATCATAAATTGTATTATACATGAATCTAAACATGTCATGTTGTTTATAGTAAAACATCAGCATAAATAAATGTTTCAAGTATCATGCATTTAAAACCTGCAGTTTCAACTTCCTATGAATAAAATTGTAGGAATGACCAGGACATGCTTTGTAATTTGGATTTTTATATCCCATCTACTTGTGCTTCATGTACAAGTGCATTTGTGCTAACAAGTCCTAACTGTACATATAGGCATACCCATCCTGGTAGTAGCATGATATCAGAACCATATCCTGATTGAATTTTCTTAAATATGTAAATTTTTACTACAAAATATAATAAGAAACAAAACAGAAGTCCTTAAAAAGGCACAAGCATATATGAAGCTTCATTTCATATATGTCTCAGGATTTACTTTTACTAAACATGAGATGAGCAAGGAATATATTCAAATAAATTTGACCAATTACTTTTACACATCCAATGATGTTTGGATTACCAAATTCAAAAAACCATTACTTATATTCTCATGTATTCATGAAAAATGTTAATTTACCAATCGCAAAATTTGTAATATCTCCAACAACACAATTTCTTTTACTCTTTAGGTTCAAATCCATCATTAATTTAATGTATGGAACCTGAAAATTAAGCTGCTGTCTTGATTCATTCATAGGCTGACTTTGAAGATGCACTCTCACCAAGCTGGGAGAACCTGATAAGAGGCCAAGTTAACTTGAAGGATGCTGTTGATGGGACTATAAGCTTTCATGACAAGGCCAGGAACAGGGATTACAAGCTCAATGATCAGATAGCAAAGCTTTTTGTACGCCCAAGAGGCTGGCACTTACCTGAGGCACACATTCTCATTGATGGTGAACCTGCAACTGGTTGTCTTGTGGACTTTGGCCTCTACTTTTACCACAATTATGCGAAGTTCCGCCAGAACCAAGGTGCTGGGTTTGGTCCATTCTTCTATCTCCCTAAAATGGAGCATTCAAGGTAAGGATGTTACATAAATAGTTGCTGGAAAAAAAAGAAGGTAAATTATACTTTTTTTTGATTCATGAAATTTGGGTTGAACTTTTTGGTCTTTCAAATTTTAAAAGGAAACAATTTTGTTCCCTTGAGTATGGTTCAGTTCAATTTTGATCCTTTAAATAGATGGTTAGTTTGATTTGGTTCCTAAACAATGGATGTTTTGGCAACCTGTTAGTCACTTTATAAAAAAGAAGAAGATGGAGAGACCAAATTATAAATTTTTTGAAATTTCATGGATATATCAAAGTATTAACTTTTTAAATTTGATAAACCAAAATCGAACCTCCACCAAATTTCAGCCACGAAAACTATAATTTATCTGGGAAATAAAAATTGCATTGGGTTGTATTGAGGCAGAAGCAAATAAAGTGCATTTCTTGTTTTTAAAAATTACTCACAAAAGCACAGGCAAACCATGCCATATATAAGTCTCTAAACCTACATGTATAACAGAAACATTAAACTAAATTCACTAAACTTTATTCAATTTTCAACATTAAACTAAAGCCATTCCTGTACTTGTTCAAGGCATGTATAAATCATAAACTAAATGTGACTGTTATCTAAGTTAGCTAAAATGCTTTCACTATTCTACCCAAAAAAAAAAAAAAAAGCTTTCACCTTCCTCTTTTCCCTTCTAGACATACACACCAGAATTAGATAGCTATATGAGTGTTGTTGTAGTTGCCATCTAGAGCCATTGCTTTGGGAAACAGCTTATATAGGAATAACTAAAAGAAAAACTTATATAATAACTGTAGCAGCATTGCCACAATGTGATCCTGTGGAAGATTGAAATAAGCTCTCTCTTATTGGCAGGGAAGCAAAGATATGGAACAATGTGTTTGAGAGGGCAGAGAAGATGGCAGGGATAGAGAGAGGAAGCATCAGGGCCACTGTTCTGATTGAAACACTTCCGGCTGTCTTTCAAATGGATGAAATCCTTTATGAGCTAAGGGATCACTCTGTTGGTTTGAACTGTGGAAGATGGGATTACATCTTTAGCTATGTCAAAACTTTCCAGGCTCACCCAGATCGCCTACTACCAGACAGAGTTCAAGTTGGCATGACTCAACACTTTATGAGGAGCTATTCTGAGCTCCTCATCAGGACGTGCCATAGGCGTGGCGTGCATGCCATGGGTGGCATGGTATGTAATCCTTCTTGCTTCCAATGCATCACAAATATAAAAAAGATCATCTTCATTTGAAATGGATGCATTTCGTGGTTTAGATTAAATATTAAAAATTTTTAAAGGTATCCAGTCCCCTTAATTTGAAATTTGAAATGACAATGCAATCTATACACTGGCATTAGTATCAGAGTCCATTTCAACTCCTTGGTTCATGTTGGCATAACAAAGCTTTCATCTTTATTATTGAGCAGGCAGCACAGATTCCTATTAGGGATGATCCAGCAGCAAATGAGGCAGCATTGGACCTAGTGAGAAAGGACAAGCTAAGAGAAGTGAAGGCAGGACATGATGGAACTTGGGCAGCTCACCCTGGACTAATCCCAGTTTGCATGGAAGTCTTCACTAACAACATGGGCAATGCCCCTAATCAGATCCAAACTGTGAAGCGTGAAGATGCGGCTGCCTTAACTGAAGAGGACCTCTTGCAAAGGCCTAGAGGAGTCCGGACAATGGAAGGTCTCCGGCTCAATACTCGGGTTGGAATCCAGTATTTGGCAGCTTGGCTTACTGGATCAGGATCAGTTCCTCTTTACAACCTTATGGAAGATGCAGCAACTGCTGAAATTAGTAGGGTTCAGATCTGGCAGTGGTTGAAATATGGAGTGGAATTGGATGGAGATGGGCTTGGAGTGAAAGTGACTAAGGACCTATTTGGGAGAGTGGTGGAAGAAGAGATGACTAGGATTGAAGGTGAGGTTGGCAAGGAAAAGTTCAAGAAGGGAATGTACAAGGAGGCTTGCAAGATATTCACTAGGCAGTGCACAACACCAACATTGGATGATTTTCTGACTCTAGATGCTTATAATTATATTGTCATACAACACCCCCAGGGATCATCCAATCTCTAAAACACTGGTTTATCACCTCCTTTTGTTGTTGATCTGGTGTTTTTATTGTGTTACTACTACCATTAGTAATAAATGAATAAATCCTTGTCACTTCCATAATTGTTTAACTCCCTCCCCCTTCTAAAATGTCTTTTTACTTATCAAAAAAAATTGTTTAACATGATATTGTTGCTTCTAAACACTAAACAGACTACAAAATTTATTTTCAAAGAAGCAATAAGTACAACTTACAGACACTGTATTTAAAATGTGAAATGTTCAGATACTGTATATTAAACTTTACCAAAAATTACTCCATGCTTTCTAGAAGTCTTTTGTGCCTTTCTTCCCCTTGAAAATAAGAATCATACCATCGTGAAACATGACTGATCAAAAAGCTTCATGTAGAAATATGAATTATAAAGACACTAGAAAAACTGCATCCTCTGCTATCTTATCCTACGGAAATTACCAGTAGTAAGAGATGCAGTACCAATAAACTCTTCATTAATGTGATCACGTTTTACAATCTTATACCATATCCCAAGCCCCCTACCTACTCCTTTACCTATCCCGATCAGTTTGTAACCAAAGGTAACTGGTGGAGTGCCGCAAACCGAACTAGCTCGTCTCTTGCCTCAACTGACAACTCGGAGCTGAGCTTTCCTTTTCCCGCGAAGCCCAAATCCGTTTGAAGATACAGGACGAATTGTGCCTCCTCCATGTCAGTAATGGGAAGCACTTTCATGTCTTTGATCTTATCAAAGACTCTCTTGGCATTGTGCTCAGACTTCTTCAGTTTCAACTGAGCAAAGTCGACCTCCACAGCGGCTTCTCCGAGCTCCTTCATCATATTCCTGATCATCTTCTTCAGAGACATCCTTTGTTACTACGTACGAGTAAGACTGAAAGTGTTTTAGACTGAGTGTTTTAGACAATATCAGGGTGTTTGCTTCAGTATATAATGCAGTGATCATAAAAGAAAAAAAAAAAGGAACGGACCGTTTCAATGATTCTTCATTATGCATAGTACAAATCACTCACACTCACACTCCCAGAACCCGACAGCTCTCTTTCTTCTTTCAGCACCTTTTCCTTCTTTCTTTGATTTTCACAACCCTTTCTATTTCTTTCTTCCATCTCTCTCGGACTGAGACTCCCACGTTCTACGTTTCAGTATCACGAGAAAGTATTAGACACTCTCTCCGTGTTTTTGAATACTCCAACTCAGCACACATGTCGTGTTTCTAAGGCGAATGAAAAATTGACACATGCATTACAAATTACAAGTCAGCAACTCAGGTTTCTTAAAATAAAAAAACACAAATAACCTCTAAATTTTCAAAGCCCGCCATTTTCAAAGCTCTCTCCTCCAAAACCTCCATGGCCACTGCCCACTGCCTAGCATTGTCGCCGGAGCTAAGCTGCCGGACATAACCAGTTCCGAAAATACCAAATTTTATCATCCCGCCACTCTTCCATTTCCCATTCTCCAAAATAGCAATTCTCATCTCTCTCTGTTTCTCTCGCACCACCATACCATACCACACCGGCACCTCCATCTTCCCTCTCTCAACTCCAGACCTTGACAGCCGCTGCCTAGCATCGCCGATCACCACCAGTTCCGACGAGACCGACCTTTGTCTCGTCGGAAAGTGGTGACTGATGTGGTACGGTGGCGAGAGAGAGAGACAGATGAAATTTTTTATTTTGGAGAAGGGGAAAAAGAAAAATGGTAGCGGGATACTGAAAATTAGAGGGTATTTGTGGCTTTTTGATTTGTGTAACCTAATTTATTGACTTGTATTTTTTTTAATCCATTTGTCAAATTTTCATTGGTACTAGAAACATCACACGTGTGTTGAGTTAGAGTTTCAGAAACACTATAGTGTGAATAAAGATGCCCACAAGGTACGTTAGTACACCAATGGAGATGGCTACACACATTTGCATGAGAATATAAAGTGTTATAAAAACGTCTTCTTATCTCAAGATTTTAGGTCAATTGTTGGAATTAGTAATTGGGTCATAATAAACCATTTTAATAAAGCTTTATACAGCTTTTTTTTTTTTATTATAAAAATTTGAAAATTTTGTTGAAAAATATATATATTTTTCACCTAAAAACTTTCTTAAAATAATTCACTAATAAATGTCCCTAATGCATTTTTTTTTTTTTAGTAATTATAATTTATGTTACTCACTTGCATGCTTAAGATTTGGCGATTATGCCATGCAAGGACAAAGCTAGCGGAACAATTGCATCCTTCTTCGCACCAAAAGTCCCACTTTTATTTCTTCTATCTTTTTTTATGTCAAATTTATTATAAAAAAAATATAGAAAGAGCATCTTTTCTTAATTTATTTATCAATGTTTTTTAATGTAGAGAAATTAAAAAATATATATATGAAAAAATGAATATATATATATACACACATATATATATATATATACATATTTAAAAGTATTTTTATCTTTTAAAGCTCCAAGGTAAACTTCATATTTGATTTTTTTTTTTTGATAGGAACTTCATATGTTTCACGTTAAACATAAAAGTTTTAGATGCACAAATTATTACTATATGATTTAAAAGTTTTATAGTTTAATCATTTATAAGTTTAAAAAAAACAACATATGTTGTACTTGATGTTTATCAAAAATATAAGTGGAATTATGGCAATGAAAAAGTACAATACCACTTATATATATAAAAACCCAAACAAATAAATAAATACAATATAATGGATGTATTCCAATGTTGTGTTTGAAGGTTCAAGGAGATGCCAGCGTTGTTGTGCTCGTTTCAAAGGGTTATCTTATTCTTACGTGCTAATATGCCATGAGCCATACAAAGCATAATTTCTGATATTAAGGTGGCTTTAAAGTCTTTTGCTTGCTAACATTTTGTCCATGCTCCTCGGACTTTAAATTTTTTTTAACGCTTTGGTCATATAATGTATGTCTTTGTGCATTCGATAATAAAGGAGGGTTCAAAAAAAATATATTCTACATGCATTGACAAATAGCGAAAGCCAATAAAAATAGAAGAATACTTAGGATATATTACAAATTTTACCGCATAATACAAATTGTACATCTTATATGATAAAATTATAATATTTTAATATTGTTCGAAAAAATATGAACTTTTATGTTGGGATTTGCTTGACTATATTTATAAAACTAGCCCTTAATAGATGCACAAGAGCATTCATTAACAAAACCGTCTTTTCAAATATGCACATTTGAATAAGCTTATTTCCATCCATTTTTATTCATTTATTTCTGGGGAAGTTGAAGATGTGTCAATATCTATACCCCAATGGGCTTTTGGTGCAATGCTTTAATGGTAAAGACTGTGATATACATAGTTGGATCCAAATCTATGGTCTAAATTTTGAATTAAAATGGGCTCTGGGTGGACCTCCCGGTGACTTCTTTCCCTGACAAATTTAGATCACTATAAGTCTATAATATCAAAGGAATGAGAATTGAGAAGTGGATGTCCCCCACCCTGGAATGACCATATATTTTCTTTTCTTTTTTGAAAAAAAAAACCTTATACTATTACTTTTGATAAGTAAAAGAGGCCAATGACCATATACTATCGTTAAACCTCCAAAGGCACAAATAAACCAAGTGGTGTGTCAACTACATACATATATTTTGGTGCTGAAAGCATCAGAATCAATACATAACTTGCCTATAAGATGGGATAATTATAGAAAATGGTGTGTCAACTACATACATACTATTATTACTCCTCTACTACCTATTTGCTTGGATTGTGATCAGTAACTGGACAGTGCTGATCAGGCTTGTCTTTGCGCCTAAAAAGGATGCCATAGAGTTATATTAAAAATCAGACTAGTTAAAACTGCCTGAATTTCTTACAACAGCCCCCTCTCCTATGCCTTAGGCATACTGATCATAATCTAGATGCACCAGCAGGGAGGACAAGAGCAACCAGCTCCCTCCTTACGATTTTCCCAGAAGGAATTTTTGGAATAGGCCGCGTTTTCTAGAGCCGCGTTTGTAAACGCGGCCTAAGCGGCGCAGCAACAGACCCACGGGGTCTGTAGCCGCGTTTTTGAACCACGGGTATAGGCATCAGGTCTATAGCCGCGTTTTTGAAAAACGCGGCTATAGTCAGCGACCTATAGCCGCGTTTTTGGAAAACGCGGCTACAGACCCGCTTGAGCCGCGGTTATTAACGCGGCTATAGCCCTCTATCAGTTCGTTTGCCAACCTTGCATAGAAACTATAGCCGCGTTTTTAAAACGCGGCTATAGCTTCTCTTTTTTTTTTTTTAACTGCCCTCTTTTTTGGCTGTTTTTTCCCTGTTATCAGAACTGAAGAATTTTTCCCTGCTATCACAAGTTTCCAACACAACACAACCATCCAAAATAAACAAGTTCCAACACAACACAAGTTTCCAAATTCAAAGAGAAATGAAATGAGAAAAGAAAGAAGGCCAAAATACCTCAATATTCAATATTTTATTCATCACTACATCTATTCTTTCTAGTACATTGAGTAATATATATATATATATATATATATATATATATAAAAGGGCCCTTTCTAGTACTGGCAGAAAGTTAATTCTAAAAGTTGGCAATTGGATTTGTTCCAAAGCAATTACGCAGCCTTCACTTGCAATATTAACTTTTCAAGCATGAAAAGGTACTTCCATAATCTTCTTGTTTTTGGAAAATATATAAAGCTATATTAAAAATAATTCTTTCAAGTTGAGGGAACAAATAAAAGTAAGGGAAACTATTGTCTAAAAATAGTAAAAAATGACATGTCAATTATGAAAGTAATAGAGCGTACGACTTTAAATAGAATAAAATGACAAACAAGAATATTCTGATGCAGCTGCTGCTGGGGCATGCCCCATCAGCAGCAGCTGATGCAGCTGCTGCTGCTGCTGGGCAGCAGCAGCTGCGGCAGCTGATGATGCTGCTGCTAGGGCATGCCCCATCAACAGCAGCTGATGCAGCTGCTGCTGCTGGGCAGCAGCTGATATCAAAACCCTTACCAAGTTCTAATACCACTTGTTATGCGATAGCACTCACGAGATTCAAACCAAATTGTATCAAATTCGTATACAGTTTCAACCCCCTTAAGGCTTCCAATATCATCAAATCAGCAACTACATAAAGTTTCATATAAGTGGGTGAAAAGAGTTTTCACAAAATCAAAGGAACTCATTGCTAGACAGGACATCCAACATTTTACGTCTACTGAATTTTCTGAAATGATATTCTCACAAATCTCATTTATTTTTTGAAATTAAGACAAGAGAATGAGAAAAACATTAGAAGCAGAATCTGCTAGGCTTAGAGCATATTTTATGCATGAAATATTGATTAATTTTCCCGAATGACATTGGGCATTTCTATGAATCTAACTTGAACTATCTTATGTTAAAGGTCTTGGCTACTAAAACGCCTATGACTACTAAAACAAAAAGAAAACTGTGTCTTACTTGTATTCACTCCTGAAAAGTCTTGAACAAGTGGAATTTTTTTTTAAAAAACCATTTTGGCAACTCTTTCAATGCCCAAATGATAGGGTGCAGTTTATATTGAGAAGGATGAATAAAGATTAAAAAACGACTTAAGCACCATTTGGTCAGTGCCACAAACCGGTCGACCATATATGTTCCGTGTTTAGATATATGAATTAACTAAAGGCCAAATACACACAGTCTATTTGTTTGATTTACCAAACAATTCATAAAAGTTACTCAGCTAAGTTAACTAAGAAGTACAAGAACCTGCAAATTTCTAATTTTATTTGATCTTGCTTTTTATTCCTAAGTTTTCTCGGCAACCAAACACAAATCAAATTCAAAATGAATTAACTTGTAAGAACTTACAATTCATAGAAATTGGAAAGCAATCTACAAAGAACCGTTTGGTTGCTGAGATAATTAACCAGCAAGTACACTCTGTCTATTCGTTTGATTTACCAAACAATACACAAAAGTTACTCAGCCAAGTTAAGTAAGAAGCACGAGAACATGCAAGTTTCTAATTTCTATTGCTTCTCCTATTTCTCGGCAACCAAACCAAAATAATCAAAATACCTTAATGCAGCCAAATACGTATAGCAAAAACAATCCCAAGCCTAAATAATATTTAACACCAATTTCTTTCTTAAAAAGTAAAAAGTATTTTACAAAATCGAAACTTACTGATAACAAGTCAGCGAGAGACCGGATGATTGCGGAAGGCCAGAATGGTGGTAATGGCAGTCCTCAAATGTTTCTCTCTCTGCCTTATGATCTCTAACAATCACTGTTTTTGGAATCTAAATATCTACCAAAACATTCAAAAACCTAAAATCAAAATTCAAAGTAGGATTGGAAAAATTAAGAACCAATTGGAATCCAAATATCTACCAAAACTGAAAACCCAAAGAGTGAGAGAGAAAAACCTGAATGGCTAGTGATCCAAAGAGAGAAAAAAAGAGAAAAGAAGTTACTTTTGAAAAGAGGAGATTGGTGGTGAATCAATAGCAAAACCGGTTTTCCAAATCAAAACCCCAGAAAGGAGAAAAAAAAAAAAAAAACTATGAACGCATATATTAGAAAACAGGGAAAGGGTTAGTGATTTCTATAATCCAAAATATGAAAAAAAGAATATCGAAAAATTGAGAAAACAAACATTTTCATGGAGAACCCAAAAACTGGAAACAAAAAGGAACCAAAACCAAGATCAAATCTAAACGTATCCAACAAAAAAACTCAATAAAAAGTAATATTTCATACCCAAATCTTTAAAAATGGAGAAAACGTACCGGAGACGGTTTCGATGATCTAATGGTGGTAAATATATAGCCTAACAGTGTTGATGCCTATAGATTTTTTCTTTTTCTGTGTTTGCAGCAGTGCTCTAAGTCTGGAGAGGGAATGGTTGACGGCTTACGAACTTGGAGAAGGGAACCAAGAAGGAGTCGATGGAGGAGCAGGGGTTTCTGATTTAGGGTTTTTTTGCGAAGTGATTTAGGAATGATTTAGGGATTTTTTTTATTTTTTTAATATTTATACTAAATGTTGAAGCTGCGTTTAATCAAACGCGGCTTCAACATTTAGGAGCTGCGTTTAAGGAAACGCAGCATCTGCGGGTCTGGAGCTGCGTTTTTTAAACGCCGCTCCAGAAATAATTAAAAAATAAATAAAAAAATCCCTGGAGCCGCGTTTCTAAAAACGCGGCTGAAATCCTACCAGCCAAACGCAGCCTCAACACCAAAGAACGCGGCTTCAGTGTGGGTCTATAGCTGCGTTTTTAAAACGCGGCTATACGTGTTTCCTGGAGCTGCGTTTTTGTAAAACGCGGTTCAAAACCCCTGTCTGTAGCTGCGTTTTACAAAAACGCGGCTAAAAAACGCGGCCCAAAAGCGCGTTTTTTGTAGTGGTACATTCTTGTATGGTGCAACCTGCAAGAAGAAACACATCAAGTCAGAAAACCAACAGATTACAGACATACAACTATCCAAGTTGTGTTGTTAATAGTGGCAAAAGCAGTTTTTTCTTCTTTTCTTTTTCTTGATAAGGAATGAATTATATTAAACACGGAGACATGTCATGTACACAGGACATGTGAAGAACACTCTCCTAAAGAATTTCAATTGAAAATATAGTACTTGTTCCATTCAAGAAGAAGATCCATCATTTATAACTCTTCAACATCACCTAATGAATCCAAACATAGAAAACAAACTACAATTCATAGGCTACTGCACAATGGGTTAGTAGATGATTCATATTTTCACAACTAGCTAGCTCTGCACATGCGATACTAGTCTACCGAAATTATTCCTCTCTTGATGAGTTGTCTCAAGTTAGGTTTTTCCTCCATGTTGTCTACACAAGATACGCAGCCTTTTTTTGGTACTTTTTTTTTTGATAAGTAGCTTTTTTTTTGGGTACCTTATTACACCAAATATTCTTTAAGGGAAACCTCACATCACTGGATCCTCTTAGAATATCAAAATAGAGCAAACATCAAATTATAAAAGTGGGATATAACACCCTACCTGAAGGACTAAACGATTAGTACGTAAGAAGTACAAGAAAATAAACAAGGGAGGATCCTCCCTTTAAAGATTTTACATGAGATTTTGATTATGAAATTGGGAGCTAATCAAATGAAGACTTCTTTTGTTAAGAGATCCATATGTTTGTTATTCACTTATTTATTCTTTCAAGATTTGGTTAGAAAAAAATCAATCTAGACATCAAAACCTCATGTTCCTCTCATTTGGTACACTAAACAGTTGAGAATATCAAACCTATACATATCTCAACCACTATATGTAACCATTGGATGGTCTAACTAGAGTAAAAAAAGCGATTATACAGCCCAAAATTTAGGCTTGCGCATCAACACTGATTATGCATTATGGTATCCACTTTAGTTGTATGTATCCCAGAAGAATAAGAGGATCCCAACCCTTTTTCTCTTCTGAGAGAGAAGACAGAGAACTCGAATGTCCTGCTTTACTATATTACCTATATGAAGATTCTTCCATCTAATGAAATTCACTGCTTAACCAGAAATCAAATAATGAACCCAAATATCCAAACAAATCATCAATTATGCTATTCAAAGATGCCCAATTGAATGACAAAATGCATTGCGAAACGTAACAATGCCAAATACCATTTTTCCCGCTACAAGAGGCTAGATACGAGTAAATACTATTAACACGAGTAAATACTATTCTGGTCGGATCAAAACTCCATTTTTTTCCTCGGATGGGGGAAAAAATAAAGTTTTGAGGGACTATCGTGGGGAGTGAGATTTATAAAATAAACAAATGGGTCGTGGGCTTGATTAATTAGTACAAGTTTGTTTTTGTCATTGGGCCCTTAAGACCATGAGTCAGCCTACACTACAGACATCCGAGGAACTATCCGAGGATGAATGTCTCCTCGGCACGGCAAACGCCTTGGGATTTGCCGAGAAGATTAAAGGCAGAGTTCTGGAAGAACCATTGGTTAAGAGGGGGATCCAAGTACCCTCTAGAAGCAGTGGCATAGTGGAAATATCTGGCAAAAAGGCTGCCACCTCCACATTAAATACCCTATACCTACCTCCCTGGCCGTATTAATGGGAAAATGACCCCTGCACAGTATAATTGAACTTTCCTGTTACTATTAAAAGACTTCAGGAAGGTGGTAAAGGGGGAGGGCACAAAAAGGAGGAGATTTGAGTGACATGTGGGGATAAGGAAGAAGAAGAAGGATATTTAAGGAGGAAGGGAGGAGAGAAATGAAAAAGGAAACTGTAATTTTTAGCGAAAAAGACAAGTAATATACAAATCATCCTCGGCTCATGTCCGAGGAGGGTCCCTTGTCATATTTGTTTATTAGTTGCTAAAATTGTGGCATTCTAGCCTGCCTATCAAGTTTCCAATACCCCATAAACTAGATTTCAAATCCATACTCTACAAATCTTATTGTTTAAGGCTCATTGGACCTGAGTCCACGTTTATCTTTGGGTCTAGATGCAATTGTACACTTATAGTTACTATCACCAACAGCTAAAGTAAAATACCATACTTTCACAAAAAATAAATTTTATAGATTTTAATAAATTTTTAAACCTAAAAAAATTAAGTTAAAAATTATATCAATTAGTCGCGTTGTCCTATCTATAGAATACTATAGAATCAATTTAACCCATGTATGATTCTCCCAAATTTTTTTTTTTAATAATGTATCCAAAAAGAAATAAAAACAAGTCTGGTGAAAACTCACCAAAAAAAGAAAAGAAAAAAGAAAGGCCATCATCCAACCCAACTCTCAAGCCCAACACAGACAAATAAAACCCTAGCAAAGCAACCAAATCCTCACTCGCTTGAACTTGACCCACTTTCTGATTGTTCAAACCCTTTTATTACTGGCACATTTTTTCTTTATAGGGATTTCACATTTTGTTAAAAATTTGATATTGAGTAATGTATTTGTAATGTGTTAGCAAACGCACTCTATTTTTCAACCGTATTTTTTTACGAATGTTCTGAGGCAATTTCTTCGTTTGCACTAGAAAGAATGGGATTCTAGCATATATATATATAGGGTCTGGTTAATGTGTGCCCTAAGGGCACATATTAAGCTATCCATTTTTGGAAACATTTTCTCAAAAATTGAAAAAGATGTCAATACTTTTTTAATTCCAAAGAAAATATTTCCAAAAATGATTATTTATTGTGTGCCTTAAGGGCACACATTAGCAAAATCCATATATATATATATATATATATATATATATATATATATTTATTTATGTTCTAGAATTTCCCAACTTACTTGACCAATGGTCTATTTTACACTGACCTTATTGGCACATTATTTGGATACATAAATACAATACTGTCACAAAAAAGTGCATTGAATCGATCTTTTGTCTTGTGTTTGAAAAACTAATAAATTGGGCATTTGTGTTCTTAACAATGTTGATGATAAGAAGTAGAAATGCATTGACTTGATTAAGAAATATGATGAAATGGATTGACATTGATCTTATCATTTGTAGGTAAATAATAAGTTAGTTTTCATACAACTAACTTATTAAACTATTTTTGGTTTAATAAGCCATAAGTTAGTTTTCATACAACTAACTTATTAAACTATTTTTGGTTTAATAAGCCATTAATGATTAAACATACGGAAATAACAAAATATTCATGAACAATTTCTTAAGGCAAATTCGGACCAAGAAAAGTAGTTGAAAAAGAAGAAGGAAATACTAAGAATAAGCTCCTGATTTCATGAAATGCACATTGTCAATTTGTTGAAATGCCGATGAGTGTGAAAGATTTTGTGGACAAGTTTAATGCACATTGACTTTTATTGGATTGAATACTAGTAATAAAAAAAGGCTGGCTCATTTGGTATAATTATTTCCAATTGGTTCATTTTATATATAAAAAAAATTTAAATGAATAAAAATACAACTATATGTATAAAAAAAATTATACATAAGAAAAGCCCAATGAAATCAAGTCTTTCTTGGGCCTTTCTTTGGGTCAGGACTAAGACAAAACCAGGCCATGCCGAAATGACAAAAAACACCACTTTTTAATGCTCAACTCTCTGGCCATTTATGTCCTCTCTCATATTCAAATCCCACTAATTAAAATTTAGGGCGGTGTTTAACAATATTTCCCGCCCTAAAAATTATGTTTAGCTTAAATCAAATAATTTTTCATACCCTTCCAATCCAATCTAATCCAAAACCCTAAGGCTCGTTTGGTATTTGTATTTAAATAATACTTTTCAATTTTGTGTAATACCATTTAAAAAACTGAAATCATTAAGTTTGAACTAGTTTACCAAACGGATCCTAATTTTTGGTCCCCTATCCTCTCTCAATATAAATACCTCTCTATGTATTGGAAGCAAACAGAGGAACACGAACACACAAAATCGGCGGATCTAGAAAACCTTATACGACAACCCACTCGCCGCCGTTTCAACTTCGCAGTCCACAGTCCACCTTTTCAACTTCGCAGTCCACAGTCCACAGCAGAGATGGCGGAGAAGGTAAATAAGAAGGATTTTCAACTCATGAAAGAAGCTTGGAAAGCAGTTCAGAAGGCCAAACAGGAGCTGACAGCGGCGCAAGAACGTGCTGATGCGTTCGTCGGTGATGTTGTAAACTCGCCGGAATTGCCAGTTTCATCCGAGAATGAGGTACACGCAATTAAGTACCTGAGAGAGCGCCATGATTTCCAGGGTGACGCGAAGATTTCCAGGGAGCTTCCTGAAAAGGCCAAAGCTGCTATAAAAAAGAAGGCGGAGAGTCTTAAAGTCAAAGTAGAAGATTGAAGGCCTGGGTATGTTTTTTTTTTTTTAATTATTCTATTTTTTAAATTTTGCTTTCGTTAGATGCACTTTGATAAAATAGCTGAGTGATTATAATTTATATGCTGAAGATGCCGAAGCATCATTGTAGTTTCCTTGCTTGGGAATTTGACCCCACACCATTTATGAGATAGAGAAATAGATTTCGATGTATTGTTAGACTTTAATTAAATAAAAAATTTATTAATGGAGCCCAAGCCATTTTTTTTTTCTTTTGCACATATTCGCATGTTCTTTACCCTATATAACCCATGATGGAGGTGAGTTGGGGACCATAAGTGCAACTAGGGTTTAAGCTCTCTGAACCTCACCACTTTGCTCAGGCGAGTGAGTACGTTAACAAGCTGATTTGCCAACCCATCAAGGTTCCCCTTTGCTTGGGTTGGGGTTGGAGAATGAATCTCCCTAGCAAGTTGTGGGTGGCCATTTGAAGGAGATACTATTATCCTTACCCAGACATAGATATATAACTTAGAACCCAACTTGTAGGGTTAACCCAATTATATGAACTTTAGAACCCAACAAGTAGGGTTAACCCAATTATGTGGGCGTCTGTTGGGATGACATGTAGCATTAGCCTAATTGTACTTGCATTGCTTATTAGGTCTACCCAAAAGAGTCAACCACTAGGAAAAAAAGTGATCTACATTTTTTTTCAAGTAAAAAGAATTATTTTTGTCAAAATCTTTTAAATTATCAAGAGATTTTTCCTTCCAAAAAAATTCTCATAAAAGTTTCTTTATAAAAAATTGATGAAGTTCTCAAAAAAAAATTTGAAAGAAGTTTTTTATAAAATTTTTAAAATGAATGTTTTCAAGAAAAAAAAAAAAATAAAGCGGTTTTCCCAAACAAAACAAAAAAGAAAAATAGAAACTGACTTTTTCCCCCAAAAAAAAATACAAATGGAGTTTCCAAACCAAACAAGAAAAATAATAATAATCTTTTCCTTACAAATAAACCTTCAAAGAAGATCTCAAAATATTTATAGAGGTTGAATCAATCTTGTGAACTAATTTTTTTTGATGATTCAAGTCTTTCCTTTTTAGTTATGTGATTTTGTTTAGGGGCTCCAGGTTAATCTTATTTTCTACTTTTGTTTGGCCCGTAAGCCCATATTTCTATCATCTAGGGGCATTAAGTCTATTTTGTACTTCACCTAGGGACTTTAGGCCCACTCTTGTTTTGCCTTAAGGCCATAAGTTGAACATTGTTTTGTTTAGGTGCATTAAGCTCATCCTTGTTTTCTGTTTGGGTCTTAAGTCTATTGTTGTTTTGTCTTGGAATTTTAGGCACATCTTGTTTTGTCTTTGGGCCTTAGGCCCACGTCCTTGTTTTGTCTTGGAGCCTTAGGCTTGTCCTTGTTTGTCTAAGGGTATTCCCATCCTTGTCTGACTAACTTCCTTAGGCCTATCCTTGTTTTGTGTTTAGACCTTTGGCCTATATTTTCTCTATCTAAGCCTTAAGTCTATCTTTATTTTGTCTTGGTTTTGAGCCTACCTTGTTATTCACTTAGGTCATATACATGCTATTTAGGATTATTAACTTGTCTTATTCAATGTGAGGGCCCTAGAACCTCTATCTTGTCAAAATTGGAAGTGGAGTTTTGGCATCCTCTCTGCCCAATTCACAAACAAAGTGTGTTTACCATAACTTTCCTTGAAAATCCTATATAATTTGCATATCACCGAAAGTTTCACAATGTCAAATTTGAGTGCTCCCACCAAGAGAGACAATAAGTAATTAAAGCAACAGAAATTACACAAAATCAACATGATTTTTTCAACAACAAAAAGAGAAAAATCCCTATTATCACATAATTACATGTGATTCACGCATTATGTATTCATGCCTAATAGGTCAATCCTATCCCGTAGCCCCTTATGTTCCATTGTATATTGTATCTAGGTCACTTAAGGTGGATGATATTATTGACTCTCAAAAAGAAAGAAAAAAAGTGTGGATATTACAATTTATTAATTAGTTTTTATGTTTTTTTACGTAAATATTGAATATTTATGTTATATGAACATGACCCTAAGGCTTCCATGATCAATGTGTTCACTGCATTTTTTTATCAACTTGGATTTTTCCTAGAACTTTTTATATTTTATAGAATTATGGTAAAGAATGTCAAATAGATAGGCCTAAGCCAATTTGGGGTTTTTCTTTGTCGGCTTTTATTTTTGGAAACTTATACTTTGGTTTGGCTGGACTTACATAGATACATCTTGAGTGTAATTTGAGAAGAAAAATATGAGAAATAGACGTAATTTCTAAACATGTTCTCCCCTTCCCACTATTAGTGATGTGATATAGTATCAACAAATGGATGCATGTGTTTCTCAACACAGCCACCAAATTAATGAAAACGATTATTAATAATATTTGAGTTAATCCAATAATGCTCTTAAAAAAATTACCAACTAGTCTAGTAGTTATTGAGACGAGGTGGTTTTTGTTTTCTCAATTTTGTTTTTTATTATTGTAAAATGGGCTCTAGTATCTATTAAAGTCTTGGATCATTCATATCTTTGAAGTCTTGGTCTCATTAAAATGTTTTTTATTTTCTTTGGTAGATAATTTTATAATTTATATTGAAAATGAAAATTTTAAGAATTTCACTATGAAAATGGTAAAAGATGAATTTAATTCTATAAAATATTATGATTGAGCATACTTTTTATAGAATTACTAAGTTCTTTTTGTGAAATTTTTGTACATGAATTGTTGTTAAAAAAAATTCTATGCATAGCATTTAAACCTTCTGTTCTTCTAAATCCAAAAATATATATATAAAAAAAATGATTCTCATTTTTAGTACTTTTCAAAGTTGAATCTAATACTTTTATTTTATTCTATGAAGGGTGATACCACATTTCTGGGAGCTGCTGAATAGTTGCTAGCACATGTTTGGAGAAGTATTTGTCTTTCTGCATTGGCAAATGAAGTGGGAAAACATCTCTTTTGTAAATCCATTATGCACCACTATTAGTATTAACTTTTGAGTTCGTTTTGGACATCATATCTATATAACATTATGATCTACTGCTTTTCTTAAACACATCTATATATTTGAAATATGTTATATTGGTGGCTTGTGATGTGTCCTGTTATAATCTGTGGTTTTTTTTTTTTTTTTTTTTTCTTGAATTGTAAATTTAATGTTTCTTCCGATTATTGATAAAAAAAAAAAAAAAAAAAATTATGCGTGCACATTGAACCGAAACTAATGAATTACGATACGCTAGTATTCGGCTTGACGAATTTACAGAACCTCATGAACATTGCTATCTTTCCCTCAATTTTTACAAGCCATGACCAGTAGTGGGCTCATGCAGATGCAAATTTTCGCTCTCCTTTTGCTAGATAAAACTCAACGAGATTTCTTTTCACCCTTCTGCTGTGACTATGTATGGACTGGATTTTGTAGATAATATTAGGGTAAACTAAATAATTAGTCCTTGACCTCAAGTTAATCCCTAACATTTTAAGTGTGTTAATTTGGTTCCTAACTTTTTAGTATTGTGTCAAAATAGTCTTAACCGTAAAATAATGAATGGAAAATGTTGACATAACTAATAGTTAAATTTTTTTTTTCACGGACTACCATGTTAGTATAAACTTTAAAAAAAAAATGCTAGTGTCACATGTCCGTTGTTTTTCTTTTTCTTTTCTTTTTTTCCCTTTCATTTTCTTTTGCATTGCTTTATTGGGAAACAAACGGGATTATAAAACCCATAATTGAAAATTTTAACTTCATTTTCTTGCAATTTTCTGAAATCAAACAAGGAAAAAACAATATTAATGAAAAAGCAAAAGTTACAAAACTAACTGCAAACCCATTTTTGAAAGAAACTTCGAAATACATACTCTCTCCGTCCTACTTTGTTTGTTCTCTATTCCATTTTGGAATGTCCCAAAATATTGTCCTGTTTCTAATAATAAAAGTCATTAATTTACTAATGTTTCTATTATACTCCTATTTAATTTTCAAAACTACTCCATTTGAAAAGAAATTCAATTTTTTGATAAATTTACTTAAGGGTAGTTTTGGAAACTAATACATTTTTAAAAGTTAGACAAAACAATAAATGATGTTCTCTTAAAGAGTTTGACTTTTCAAGCAGGACAAACCAAGTGGGACGGATGGAGTAATATGTATGTTGCTTATAGAAATTTAAAGGTCCTCCATGAAGTCCACTATTATTTTCATAGCTCATAGGTGTAATTAAATTGATGCTCATAAAGTCTAACAATAGGCCTAACAACAAATTGTTAGTAACACTAAAGAATTTTATGGACTATTTTGATCTTTGGGTGGGACTGGGATTAAAGAAGAGGTATAAGATGATGCCAACAAGCACAACACTTTGGTGGCGCCTAGGAAGAGGAAAATTTTGATTTCATTAAGCACGATAGTGCGGACGGCGAGCAAGAAGAACAAGGAAATTGGGTGAGTGGTTTAAGCTTCAAAGTTTGGTTTTTCCCTTGATTTGCTTGCTGAGAAAATGCAAGGAAAATGACGTTGAGTTTTCAATTATAGGTTTATAATTCCGTTTGTTTCCCAAGAAAGCAAAGCAAAAGAAAATGAAAGGAATATATATATATATATATATATATATATATATATATATATATATATATATATATATATATATATGGACACATGGCACTTGTTTTGTTTTGTTTTGTTTTTGTTTTTGTTTTTTTTTTAAGTTTATACTGACGTGACAATACATATGGAAGTTTATGTGGCAAAAAATAATATTTAATTTTAACTATTAGTTACATCGGCATTTTTCATTTTGAGACCATTTTGACATAATACCAAAAGATTAGGCACCAAATTGACACATTTGAAATGTTAGGGATTAAATTGAAATATATTGAAAAGGTTGAGGACTAATTATATAGTTTACCCATAACATTAATGGCCACAATTCCCCTAGGTTATGCTCAAACAATAGATGACTTTAAATCAAGTCTAATTATGAACATTTTTTTTTTCTGAGACTAATTATGAACACTTAAAACAGTTCTAAATGAGTAATTTTTAGGTGCTCTCAGAGTATAGAGACTAATGCTCCTTCTTGATGTGCTAAAAAAATAAAGTAGTCTTTTGATGTGTTAAAATGACATTTTTAGTACAACTGATGTTGATACTTAAAGTATTAGCATTGGAGGGTGTAAAACCCCTAAAATTGCCATTTTAGAAAAACATGCCCCAACAATGACCTTTATCCAGGTGGGTATTGTCAAAAAATTTTAGCAATTGTGAACAGAAAATTCGTAAAAATAAGGATTATTGTAGCTATGTGGGTAAATTGAAATATATTATTTTATAGTCTCTCTCTTCCCAAAAAAATTAAAAATATCTTTTCTCTCTCTCTCTCTCTTTCTCTCTCTCTCTCTCTTCATGCTGCTTAACCTATCAGGATTAGGTATCTCACCCTATCTTTGTGGGTTATGTCCTATCACGAGCTCATACACTTTGGGTGGTCACTTAGCAATTTTTCATCCTCCAAAGTAGATTGGTGGTTTTGGTGGTGGTCATAATTAGTGGGTCAGCAATTTTGAAGATTTGGGTCGGCAAATCTGGGTAAGTTATTTTTTGGATTTGGGTATGTGACTTTTTGAATTTGGGTATGTGACTATGATTTCAGAATGGGTATTATGTGAATTTTTTTATTTGGGTTTTTGGGATGTATGTGATTTTGGTGGTTGTTGATGGAGGTGGTGGCTTGTGTTGATTGTGGGTGAAGAAAGAGAGAAAAAGACAGAGGAAGAGAGAGAAATTGCAATGGGTGAAGAAAGAGAGTGAGGAAAAGAGTGAAATGAATAAACAAGGGAATAGTGTTAGTTTAGATGTGAAAAATAAGAATTAAAATGTTAAGTGAGTTGTAAAATGCTATGTTGTGTGGTGTCTCTTCTTAGAGGCCCTCCACAGCCAATAGAATTCAAGAGTAATTTACTAATTTTATAATACACTAGTGTATAATTCATGTATATGCACGGGATAATAAAAAAACAATCACAATTACACATATGTGTTCAAAATATACCTAGTGTAAGAGTTACACATTTTTTTAAGTTATGGATGAGTTTTAATCTCTCTTTCACTATCTTTTATTTATTTATTTTAGTTTATATATATATACACACATGAGTTTACTTTTTTTTTTCTTTCATTTATTGAGTTTTGATGGTTTATTTATCTTAGAACAAAAATTTTTAAAATCTTATATAAGACACATTACGCAAAATTAGACAAAAATTAGAATTCAATTTAAATTCTAATTGGATTTCTCTCAGATTTGGCTTTAATTATATACTATTATTATGCTTGTGTGATGCACGACTTAATCAAGAATCATGTGTAAACTAAAGAAAATAAGAAAACATTATCTAATTTAAGTAAAATTAAATAATAAAATAGATAGAACAATTTATCATTGAATTCGTATTAGGACATGCTTAATAATAAGCTAAAAATAAGATTGTTCTTGTGGGTGCCCAAAGATGAAGTTAAAGAGTTGCAGTATTGGTGTAGGGATGCCATGGGCCATGGGCCCCAGGAGGAAGGTCACCCGAGGAGAGGAAGGGATGAGTCAAAGGACTCTGAGGCATTCCAAGTGGGAAGAAGGATCTGAAGAGAGAGAATCAGTGGTCATAGAGGAAGTTTCTAGTTTGGAGTAACTTGTTGTCTCCACATTAAATGGTGGGCAACAGCTTTATCAGATGCATTGATGAGGAAGTTACCTGAACAGTGTAAGTCATAGCTAAGCAGACTCCTTCCACCACATTCTTCAGATGTAAAAAGAAACAAATGTCATGAGGGGAGGTTTGTTAGGTAAAGATGGAAGGTTAAGATATGAGAGAAGGAGGAGTATATAAGAAAAAGAGGGTTTATAGAGAAAAAGATCGAGACACAAGTATCAAGATATAGAAAAAAAACAAGAAGAACACTGAGAGAAGAGAGTGAATAGTATCATTTCTTATGTAACTATGGCCTTCTCGGGCCAGCTTGTATTGAGAAATTAGTTCATCCATTTAATAACATCTTCCTTTTCTTCCTTATTTTCATCCTCAGGTAGAGCCTCCCTTTTGTTGTTTGTTTCCCTCTCTTACAAACTCATTGTTTTGAGCCATGGTTGAATTGATCAAGTTACTATTCTAAGTGAGTCTGGGCCACTAGTTTTTCTAGTCCTTATAGTTCTCTAAATCAAAATTCAAGGATGTAAGCAACATATCAACATTGGAACCTATGTCATATATATATATATATATATAACTGAAACCTCTGAAACTTTCACAATTTTCCACGTCAGCACAATATTTAAATAAAATTATTTTTGTTTAGTCCAAACTTAACAAGGAGTGAAACTCTATCTCTTTAACAAGTCCAACTTAAACTCAAACACATCATTTTTTATCATTTTTTAAAATAAAATTATTTTTGTTTAGTCCAAATTTAACAATAAGTGAAACTCTATCTCTCTTACAAATCCAACTTAAACTCAAACTCATCATTATTATTTTTTTAAAACGAAATTATTTTTGTTTAGTCCAAACTTAATAAAAAATGAAACTCTGTCTCTCTAACAAATCTAACTTAAACTCAAATTCAAACGTTGATAAAAAAAAAAAAAAAGAATAAATCTTACATTAAAATTATCCTAAACGTGGCTTCATTTGGATAAATATAAAAATCATCAACTGTTGATAAAATTCAACTTCTTTGGATAATAGAATAATTCTATTGCAACTTCTTTAAAAAATAATTTTCCTACATAAACCACCAAACTCTTTTTAACGGTTTTTTACAAGATAAAAAAGCTTGCAAAAATTGAAATTATTCTTTTGAATGTAATCCATCTTTCTTTTAAATTTCTCTATTGTTTAGTCATATATATATATATATATATATATATATATATATATTGTTTTGTTTCAATAATTTCTATCCAGTGAATCATCTAATTCTTTATTATTTTTTGGTTTTCTAGAAGTTTTAATATCTGAATTTTTGAATTTTTTTTTTGCAGTATTTGAAATTGACTGACAAATTTTTTGTAAGCCATTGCACGTTCAAGTAATGACTTCTTCATTAAATTGTAACATAAATTGAAGTCATACAAAAACAAATCATACAATTGTGTAGTTTCTTAATCAATTTAAGATTTTATAAAATTATTTTAGTCTACCTCACAAATATGTAAGTTCCCGTGCACAGCACGGGTTAGCGACTAGTTAATATATAATGTACAAAATAATAGAAAATCATGTCTAACCATATTAAGCATAGATGTGTAACAACATATCACCGGTGGAACCCATGTCATAAACATTTAATTCATATACAATATACAAAATAATAAAAAGCATCATTTCTAAGCATATTTCATGATTGATTCTCAAACCATAACCATATGAATCGGATAAAATTTAATAAATTTAGTTTAAACAAAAGACAAAAAATACACAAAACCTATTCAATTTGATGGAAAAAAAAATTAGAGTAAACAAATATATATATATATATATATATATATATATATATATATATATATATAAATATATATAATAGTGTAAAAAAATACATACATGTAAGGTTGTAGGTAAAAGAAGAGAAGAATAGAGAAAAGAAATAGTATGGTGGGCATTTATTATGAATTATTTGATATATACACTCCACATTGAAGAAATGGATATGAACAAAAAGTCTAATCTTAGTCTAATTTATAAAGGCGTGAGTTTTAGGAGAAGAAGATAAGAAAAAAAATATTATAATTATTTTTTTGAAAATCTAAAAAATATGAACTAATTTCGTTGTTGTTTTTTATTTGCAGTATTATAATTTATGTAAAAAAAAAAAACTAGTTGAAGAATTTGGATTGTAATCAAATTAATATTTTATCAACTTATAAATTATAGGATAAGAAGATAAGAACAAAAATAAATTATATCTATTTTTTTAAAAAAAATTTAAAAAATTTCTGCAATTTAATGAAGCTACTTGGTGCAATCACAACTTCTAAGTCCAACTTTTATTATATAGAGTATGATAGATATGATATGATATTAGAATATATATATATACACACACACACACATACATATATGAGTTCAATTTATATTTAATGTAAAAGTTACACATTTTTTAAGCCATAGATATATACATTAGTTTTATTTTTTATTTTTGAATATAAAAATGAGTTGACTCTTTCTTCATTATTTCTTTTTTATTGGGTTTTTATTATTATTTATATTGACTATTGTCCTTTGTGTAACATTAACTAACCTAATACAAAAATTGAAATTTTTTTAGATAGTACACATAACATAAAATTAAAAAACAATTTAAATTCAATTTTAAATTTTCTCTATATACACCACAATACTTTACCATTATCCTATGTTTGTTTTTTTTGGTAGAAAGGGAAATGTATTAACAACTAAGCAGCAAAAACAAGCGAGGGAACAAAGCGATCATAGGCCATCCCAGCAAAGTCCAGACTAAGTAAAAGAGAGACATCCACCGGGCGGTCTAAGAAAAAAACAAATCTTGTGGGAGCAACATTCCCCTTCTAGCAAGCGCATCAGCACATTTATTTGCCTTGCGATAACAATGCTAGATTTGAACCATAAGAATTTCTCTTAGGAGTGACTTACAGTCACTCACTAAGGCATCTATGCTATTTTGACTACTATCCTCCTTTTGAAGCAGATCCACAATAAGCTTTGCAGCAAGTTCAAAAATCATAGCAGGGAGTTTAAGGGAAACACACAATCTGATTCCATCTTTTAACGCCCAAAGCTTCGCTGCAACATTGGTTTTGTGACTGACAGCCCTTTCATAGCCTTTAATCCACTCCCCCTTGTCATTTCAGATTAGGCCTCCACCACCAGCTCGTCTTGGATTTCCCAACAACGAACCATCCGAGTTGAGCTTGTGCCAATGCAAAGGGGGCTTAAGCCAACTAACTCTAATTCTCTGATGATTAATGGTTTGCTTTTCATTGATGCCGATATAGGCAAACTCAGCTTTCACTAGAACTTCTTGCTTTAAACTACACTGGCTTCTCTCATTTCGGAATACAACATCATTCCTATGGATCCATAAGGTCCAAATTCCAAAAGCAAAAAAAAAAAAAAAAAACCCTAGTGAATGTTTGAAGTGGCCAGAGTTTTGGTATTTTGTGGCAATTTAGTCGGAGCTAGTCATTGAGTTGCAAACCAAAAAAGGAAGTAGCAGGAAAGGGTGGAGATAAGGAATTCCAAAGGTTCCGGGCTATATGCCAATCTTTAAGCACGTGCAGGATGGTTTTAGAACTTGTATTGCAAAGCTAACAAGTGGGCGAGACGTCCATTCCCTGGTTGTAAGGATGGTGCCTACTGGGATGCTTTTATGGTAGCATTGCCAAATGAAGCACTTGGCTTTGGGAATAGTTAGCACCCTCCATCAAAATTTTCATTGCAGTTACCTTCCACCTCCACTCTAGCCAACTTGTAAGCTTACACTTGGGGATGACGACCATGTGATGCGGTCAGTGTTTTGAGCAGAAAAGGAGACAGGGGTGGCCTTCATTTCCATAAACAGCCTTTCAGGAAAGACAAAGGAGCAAGCTTGCCAATTCCAACCCGAGAAGTTAACCATCCTTCAACATAATGCCTTCTTCCCCTCGGTTGAGAGGCCCTACTATCAAGCTTCTAAGAGGCCCTCTGTCCAACCACTTATGAAACCATAAAGATAGTTGGCTATTCTTACGAACAGTCCATTTAGAGCCTTTTTTGAAAACGATTTCACCTTTGTGGATGGCTGCCAAAATAGATGAACAAGCTCTTCTAGTGAGGTTGGAGTTGGAGGCTCTCCTTGGGGATTGATACTTTTGAGAAAGAACTTTGGCCCATAAGGAGGATGATTCTGATTGAAGGCGCTAGTTTAGCTTGGCTAAGTTTGCAATATTTTTTTCTCTAGCTGCTTGAATACCCAGGCCCCCATCTTTCTTTGGCTTAGTAATCTTCTTCCAACTAACCAAGTGAATTTTCTTCTTGCTTTCTGAGGAGCCCAATAGGAAGTTACGTCTCACCTTGTCTACATTGCTTAAAATCTTTGCTAGAAGCATAATGCATTGCATAGCATAATTCATAATGGTGGTGGTCACCGCTTGAGTAAGAACAAGTCTTCTAGCAAATGAAAGCAAGTTTGATTTCCACCCTACTAATTTGCTTTGGACTCGCTTAATAATATAGCCAAAATCTTGGGCCATTGTCGAATGTTTGGTTGGAATCCCTAGGTATTTTCCAAGAGATGGGGTTGAATGAAAGCCCAAGATATCGCACATCTCGGCCCTCGCATCAGCTAAGACATTGGGAAAGAAGTACACCCGGGATTTATCTTGGCTTACATTTTGACCAGATATACTGCCGAAAGAATCGAGCACATCCTTAATAGCCACACAATTTTTGAGATCTGCTCTCACAAACAACACTAGGTCATCTGCAATGAACAAATGGAAAAAAGTTGGCCCACCACGAGACTCCTTAACAAGATTCCAACATTTTGAATTACATTTCTCAAATATAAAGGCCCCCAATACTTCCATACACAAGATGAAGAGATACGGGGAGAGGGGATCCCTTTGCCTAATGCCTCTGTACAGAAGGAAATGATCAAAGGCACCCCTATTAAAGAGAATGGAGATTGAAGAAGAGGACACACAACTCATAATCAACTTGATCAAGTGGCTTGGGAATTAAAGAGAGTGAGTGTATCTCTGATAAAGTTCCACTCGAGCCGGTCATAAGCTTTTTCCAAATCTATCTTAATCACCATACACCCATTCCTCCCTTTCTTCTTGGACATAGAGTGGATAATCTCTTGCACTATAATGGTGTTATCGAGTCCTTTTTGGCCAGGAATAACAGCAGTTTGTAGAGGGGACACCAAACAAGGCAGTAGAGGTCTTAGTCTCCCAACAATGATCTTTGAAACAATCTTATACATCGTGTTGCATAGCATGATCAACCGATAAGGATTGAAAGAGTTTGGGTTTTTGCATTTGGGGACAAGGGTGATGATAGTCTGGTTAAGGTACTCTAGGATCTTACCTAAAGAGAATATTCCCTTCACTTCCTCTCTCACTGAATCTCCCACCAAGAGCCAAAACGATGTAAAAAGCCCTTATGCAGACCATTAGGACCTAGGGGGCTTTGAAAGCCTTAAGAGACCAGAGGTTGGCTTTAATATCCATTTGAAACTGGGCGAATCAGCTTTGTTGCCTCCTTCTCATTTAAACAATTATGCCAGTAAGGAGGATTCCAATTTGATAGAATAGAATAACTATGACTATTGGCTAGAAGAGAACAGCTCAATATACCCATTCCTAATGAACTCAGCTATCTCTCTGTCCCCCTAAATCCAATTACCTGCTCTATCTTTCAAACAGGAGATATGATTTCTCCTTCTTAGAACCAGTGTTGACGTATGATAAAATCCAGTATTCCTATCCCCTTCTATAAGCCACGTAATTTGAGATTTCATGGCCCAGAACTCTTCTTCAAGTTTGGATATGTCATGAAATTCAGATCTTGAATTTCACCAGGAAGTTGCTAGGGTTTGTAGAAAGGGCTCTTGAATACCCCAGAGTCTTGCAAGCACTTTCTTTTTCTAGTGGAAAAGGATTCCAAAGATATTCTTGTTCCAGATTTTTGCTTTATCCACAAATTTAGCAACTGCACTAGAAAGAACAGTTGGGTTGGACCAAGTGTTTCTAATAACATTTGGGAAAGTAGGATGAGATAACCACATAGGTTGAAACCTGAAAGGCCGAGGAAGTCTAACATCATGGTTCTTATCCAAACAGAGCAAAACATAGCAATGGTCGGAATGAGCCCTTTCAAGGTGTTGGACCAAAGCCTTGGGGAAGAGGATGTTCCATTCTGGGTTAACAAAAAACCGGTCAATCCTTTCTTGAATAAGTTGAGTTAAAGGCTGGTGGTTGAACTAGGTGAATTGGGCTCTAGAATAACCAATATCAATCATCATGCAAGTATCCAAGCATTCCTGGAAGCCGGGAGCTCTATTGATGTTAACAGATTGCCTCCCGAACTTATCCTCACCCATAAGGGCCTCATTGAAGTCACTAGCGATCAACCAAGGAAGGGAGTGAAGGCTAGAGACTGTTATAAGATTTTCCCAAAAGGAGGCGCCTCTCTGCAAACCTTGGGCTGGCATAAATGGCAGATAACAACCAAGAGGAGTTGGAATAAGTTGGGGTAACCATCGCATGAATTTCCTGCTCTATTGATGAGAGCCTAACTACTTCCACCCGAGAGGAGTCCCAAAGCAGCCATAGACTACCAGTTAGATTGATAGTATTTGCAAAATTTGCCCCATCAAACGGTAGCTTATTTACAATTCTTTTCACTCTTTCACCATAAGCTTTAGTTTCAGTTAGAATCATAATCAAAGGAGAATGAAGGTGAACTAAGGGTGCATTTGTTTTGGTGGAGAATAGAATTGGGAAATTATTTTACACCATCATGCATGTTTGGGGGCATATGCAAATAAGGTCAAACTGAATTTCATTTTCCCTTGACTGTAAAATACCCCTAGCTAACCCGTAAAATCTTTTACACAGTTGTTTTACCTTCACTCTATTTTCGGACTACACGCCTAAAGAGAGAGAGTGTGAGAGAGAGCTCAAGCACAGCCTTAGACACTCCACCTGAAGACAACCCAAGCACATCCTCGTTGGTCAGATCACCATCCTCATCCCCTCCACACAACGATTTGTGCTCTATTCCTCTTCCTTCCTTTATTTTCTTGCTCAAACCCATCTTGTTCAAACCCATCCTCGTCGTCATCCCCTCCATCTTGCATAGTACTTACCTCCGACCAAGCAAGACCAGATTGAACAATGCCCAAATCGGATCTACCCACTGCAGCTATTCACACTGATTTGAGCATTCCACCGCACCCATCCCTGAAATTTCCAAAAACCCATTCCTCAAACCCACCACACCCCATCTGTCCCACTCTGACAAACCCATCCCTGAAATTTCCCACCCAAAGCCTAACTCTGACGAACCCACCACTCTCCATCCCTGTACCAGATCCGAGAGATATATATATATATTTGTGTATAAAAAAATATATGTGCATAATGTTATCTCCAATAGTTTGGTACCTTTGATATTAACATTGTTCTTAAATTAGGCTTGTTACAATACTTTGCTGAGATGATGTTGAATGGGTCTACATTGTCCTGTATTGCAGGTTGTGTTTTGGTAAATATCATCTTCTTGCTTACACATTTGATTGAATGATACATCAAATAATTTGGTATACTAAAAATATATATGTCATAATGCCAAATTGAGTTTTTAATCTGTTTATCCTATTGACCACCTAAAGGGTAAGACATACGTAGTGTTTGTTGGTCGTGTGCCTGGGGTGTATGACATATGGGAAGAAGCCCATGCCCAAGTCTATCAACATTCTGGGGCAAACCACAAGGTGTTTAAGCATAAACTGGATGCTGAAATTACTTTTATGAAGTTTTGGCAAATTGAAGGTGGGAATGTGCAACAAGGTTTTTCATCCAGTACTCCTTCAGTTGAAGAGAGTTCCGGCATAGAAGATGTTAAATACGATTTATTGAAATATCAATTAGATATTGCAATTGAGCAGTGAAACCATGAAATGAAGATTGCAAAGTTGAATGAAAGAATGCTAAACATTGTGGCATATCAAGTCCTGCCCGATGATGAGCTTAATAAAATTGTATATCTAAACTTGGGTGAATGACCATAAAAGTTGTGTTATATAACTTGGATGTGTATAATGTTCATATATTTGTGATTAGAATTAATGGATGTGCATATATTATGTGTATGGGTATTTTGAGATGCCCAATTGTATTATAGAAATATTTCTTTGGCATTTTCCTAAAATGTTTCACTTTGGGGCCCAAACGTAGGAAAATATTTTCTAGAAAAATACTTTTACATGCACGACCAAACAATGAAAATACTTTTCTAGTGTATTTCCTAGAACTCAAAACAAACGTCTGAAAATATATATTTTTTTTTGTAAAATATTTTCTTCTGAAATTATTTTACGCTCGAAAATTCATTTATATGGAGCCAAATGTAGCCTAAATTAATAACATTATTACAAAAATTAGGATAAAAAATACCCCTACCATTCCAAATAAGTAAATTCATGATAACAAAGTTTTGATAAGTAAATCCATGATAGGACGTTATAATTTATTGACCACCAATTTTTTTCCTACTTCTCGAAATCAGCCGCATCAACATGCTAGATATTTTTGTTTTAAACTCTTAAACTCATTATTAGTTTTTCTTTCTCTGTTGACCTAAACAGTACAGTTGTACCTCTTAAAAAAAAACAGTACAGTTGTAGTTTAAAGTTTAAACAACCCATTGTGCACACGTAGTACAGAACAGAAAAAGTACATTGCCTCCAGAGTCCAGATCTAACTCAAATATTATATATAAAAATAATAATAATACAGTTCTAGTGTTTCTTACCCTTCTTTTGCCCTGTTTCCAGACTCAAGCGCCGCTGGCAACACTATAGGAGAACAAGGGAGTTTAGATCGGTGTTGTATTATAATTATTCTTCTTCTAAGAAAAGGAAAACCAGTTCTTCTCCTAGAAAGCAAGGGAGGGTTAGTTCGTTGTTGTACTATTATTATTCTTCTTCTTATAGGAAAAGGAAAACCAGTTCTTCAGGCTAGATCGGTGATTTATTATATATATATATATATATATACACACACCGTTCCTTCTCCCCTCACCTAAACTCAATTGTCTCTTGATCAACCCTCCTCTTCTCTCTCTCTCTCTCTCTCTCTCTCTCTCTCTCTGTTCCAATTATTTAATCTAGCTATCAACTTTTTCGTCATCCTCGGAGGAAAAGTGACACCCACGAGGTATTTTGTCCCATCAATCTCTGGGCTTTTTACTTGCATTGTGGGCATCAATTTGTTCTTATTCCCATACTTAACTCTTTCTTTGTTTCCCTAATTTCCAGTTCTCTATTCACATTCATGGAGAAGATAGTGCTGCCTTCCGACAAGGTAAAAAAAAAAATTCATATCTTTCAAAAAAAGAAGTTTTTATTTCTTTTAATGCTGAATTTGTACAATTTCTGGGATCCTTAACTCCTATAAATAGTAATAATAATAACAACCTATAGGTAGCTAGGTTCCATGTTAGATAAACTGTTTCTAAAGTTTAATTTTTCAGACAAATACATGATTTACTTGCCTTTTCTTTTCTGTGTTTGGTGTTTGGGAATAAAGTCGATCAAGGAGGACCGGATAAGTCAGTTGCCAGATGAGATGCTTATCTCTGTTCTTTCTTTCTTGACGCGGAAGGAAGCATATAGAACTAGTGTTCTTTCCTCTAGATGGAAATGTCTGTGCCCATTCTTGCCTCGTAGTTTAGACTTTGATGGTCTATATACAATGTGGGAAATTAAGAGAGAAAAGAAATCATTGCAATTTGAAAGGAAGAAATTTTTACAGTGGGTGAATGACACTCTAAAATCATGTCGAGTCTCAACTATAGATGAGTTTAGAGTTTGTTTTCAGTTTGATGATGGTTCTAAAAGTCACGTTGATGGATGGATTGACTTTGCAATCTCAAAGGGGGTTAAGAGACTTGAATTGGACTTTACAGCAACAAACCCATTCAAAGATGCAAGTAATTTTTATAGGTTTCCAAATGAGCGTTTTACAAGTGACAAAACTTGCATCAAGTCCCTCACATCCCTCACTCTAAAATACATACGTGTAACTGGAGAGCTTCTGGAGCACTTCCTTTCCAATTGCCCCTTGCTTGAAAGATTACATGTGGACAATTCTGAAGATTTAGTGAATCTGAAGATTTACGGTTCATCGTTGAAGTTGAAGTACTTACACATAATACATTGTTTAGAATTTAAAAGTATTGAGATCAATTCTCCAAATCTTGAGTCTTTTGGCTATGTTGGTAACGAAATAAAACTGCATGTTCATTCTGCACCCCGTCTTCTAGATGTACGTATTGGTGGGATGTATTCACATCCTATAAATTATGCATTTGGCTCTCTTTCGAGCTACCTTTATCAGCTAGAGAGTTTGACGCTTGATGTTCACTGCTATACTTATGTAAGCACTTCAAATTCATTTGCGATCTCTTACATAGATGTTTATTTAGTTTTACACAATTTACTCTCATCTCTTGTTTTTTTCCTTTTCAGGATGGCGTTGAATTCCCTGAATTTCAAACTCTTACCAAGCTTAAACACCTTAAGGTCACAGTTGTCGCAAGTGATGGATCGAGCCTGCTCGGTTTAATACCTCTAATAGAAGCAGCACCTTTTTTACATAAATTTGTCTTTGAGGTGACTATTCTTGTTTCATAACTTCACACAAAGTATGCTAGTAGCTTTTACTCTATAATCTACGTTATGCAATCTGCACACTAATTGTTGGCTCGTGGTTTATCATCATTTTATATATAATATGTATGTATGTATGTATGTATGTATGTATATATGTTTTTTGGAATGGGGTTTTTTTTTTTAATGGGATATGTGTGTGTGTGTGTATATATATATATATATTTTTTTTAAATACTACTTTGAACTGACGAATAGTGATAGTTATACCATTCCAATAGTTGATCAATAGTTGAACCCAATCTTATATATTTGATCAACGGTTGTCTTTAGATTGATGTTGCTCAGTCTTACTCTATTTGAGGGTTTTGTTAAAATAATTATTCATCATCCCAATATAAAAATAAATACTCTTATGTGAGAAACTACTAAACTTGGAAAAGTGAATACTCTTATGTGAGAAACAACTAAACTTTGAAAGCTGAAGATGACGACTCCAATAGAATTGAACATTCATTTCAAAACCTTTTCCTTAGAAATACATAACGTCAATGTTTCCGACAAATGAAAATTCAAGCTCAAAGGTTTAATTTTATTTTATTCTTTAATCTAGGTGATGCTATCTGCACACTAATTGTTGTCTCATGGTTTTTTTTTTTTTTCTTTTTTTCTTTTACTATATTTTTTTGATCTATTTAACAAATACTGCTTTGAAATCGAATTTTTCATTTGTCATAAGCATTTATATTATGTATTTCTAAGGAAAAGGTGTTGAAATGAATGTTCAGTTCTATTGGAGTCATCATCTTCACTTTTAGCTATTTCTCACATAAGTGTTTTTATTTTTATTTTGGGACGAAGAAGAAACATTTAAAAAAAAAACTTCAACATTGAGTACGACTGAGCAACATCAAGCTGCAAACAAAGAGCTATTTTTCAAATATAGCAAACACTATACCACCATGTGCCAGTCAATCATGAATAGAAATCTTGACTTTCTTACATCCCTTAACCATGCTCTGACCTCCTCCCTAATGGCTTTAAAAATGGTCTTGTTAGATATAATTTTCCCTGCATCTTCTGATCATCATTATTTGTTTCTGATTCCAAAGAACGTAGCCGGTCATCATTATTTGTTGTTTGATGGTAATCTATATTATTTGCTTACACATATCCCCTTGAGAATCATTGCTCTTTGTTTTGAAGTTCCTTACTTTCCTTTTCCAATTGCATGCATGACATGATTCTTATTTTCGTTTTCCCAATTACAGTTTAGATTGTGGGAGATCAATTTTCCAAAAAAGGCAAGGAAGGTGAAGAAATATCCCAATGAACACTTGAAGGAGGTGGAAATAGTTGGGTTTGCAGGGCGTGCAATAGACATTCAGCTTGTTGTTTACTTACTCGAAAGTGCCATCAACCTTGAGAAGATTATTGTTAATCTTTGTGCTCCATATGTAGTGGGAATCCCCCGCCCAAAGAATATTAGGACTACTGTTGAATACAAAGGTGCCAAAGAAGCTGCCATGCGGCTAAAGGAAAAACAACTTACAAGAGCTGAGTTTGTTATAATGTAATCATCCTTGTTAATATTAGTGAGTGTTGGTGTGTGCAAGTTAATATTTATCAATATGTAGAGAGCTTGAATTGTTTTTGTTTTAGTGATATTTGATATTTATATCAAAGTAGTTGTGACCTGTGACATGGACAAGTAATTCATATAATGCGATGGTTGTCTTCAATTGTTTCTACTTGATTTGTTTATTCTGTTATTGAAATTGAAAAACGAGTAATTTCAATTGTTGTAGTTGATGTTGTCCTTTGGGTTTTGGTGGTGGTGGTCTGATTGTGGTTGTTGGGTTCTTTTTACAGTTGTTGTTGGTGTTTTTGCTGCTGGTGGCTATGGCTTTGTTGTAGGTATTTGGCTAGATTTGGTTGGGTTTATTTTGTGTTGTGCTTTTTGGGTTATGGAGTGGAGGATGTGGTGGTTGTGACAGTGGTTGTTGGTTGGTGGTCACTTGTTCATCTGCCATCGGGTTGTGTGTGTGTTTTTTTTTTTTTAATGTGAATTTTGAGTTAACACTATTTTAATGTATTGAATCGAAGGATAAAAGATATAATATAAAGTGTAGTAATTTTTTGATGTAAAAATGACTTATTTTTTGAACAAATGATGTTGATGCATTGAGTGGTTATTGCTAAATTTTTTTAGCAATTGTGAATTGGAGTGCTCTGTTACTTCTAACTCAACAAGTAATCTGTTAGGAACTATTCTTTCCTCCCAAGGCATTTATATTACATATAAGATCCTTTATAAAAATTTCTAGTTTGCTATCTCAATTTAGTGTAGCATATGTCGACCAAAGCTAGGTATTTTTTAGTTTTTAGGTTTTCCTCTTTTCCTATTACTAACCAGTCATATTGACAGTTTATGCTTGATGCATTAGTTTACAATATTGTTGATTAAAATCATAATGGTTGTTGGGGTCATACTTCTCTTTGTATTTCTATGATTTGTGATGTAAGGGTAGAACTATGGTTATTAATTATTAGATGACAGTGTTAGATGTAAATGTCTAAAATAGCTTTCTAATTCAAAACAAGAACCAAAACATGTAACTGACTATTCAAGAGATGTTAATTAGTAGGATACAAAGATTGTTTCTATTGGAGTAATCATTTCAGAGTTGAAGTGAACATTAAAACATAGGGCTGAAACTTGAAGATATTTAAATTTCTTTTCTCTTTACAAAAACAAGTTTTTTTTTTTTTTAGAGAAAAGTAAAACGCGATTTTCTATTAAGTAAATGTTAGCCTTTGAAATTGCTATAATATTGTGTAATCTGATTAGTTACCTGTTCGAAATTTTTGTGCCCTTATAATAAACTAGACACTATTGTTATTTGAGAGAGGTAGAGTGTCTTATGTATGCTTATTTTGAAAGATTTTATTTTTACTTTGGGTGGCTGAGTTTTTATTTATTATGTGGCCTATTTATGATGCAATACAAGTTTTAACTATTAGTTAGGAATGAAAAGTTTTTAGCTTTACCTTTTGAGTTCTTAAAAGAGAAACTATATTTTTCACTTTATTAAATAAAAAAATTTTCTGCGCATTGCATGGGTCTATTACTAATGTATAATTTTTGTATTCATGAATTGTTGTTAAAAAAAATTCGATGCAAAGCATTTGAACCTTCTGTTCTTCTAAATCCAAAAAAAAAAAAAAAAAGATTCTCATTTTTAGTACTACACTACTACTACTACTTTCAAAGTTGAATCTAATATTTTTATTTTATTCTGTGAAGGGTGATACCACATTAATTCTGGGAGCTGCTAAATAGTTGCTACCACATATCTGGAAGTAATTGAATGTTAGGAGAAGTATTTTTCTTTCTATATTTGCAAATGAAGTGGAAAAACATCTCTATTGTAAATCCGTTATGCACCACTGTTAGGGATAGAGGGAGAGTGGAGTAGAGTTGGCTGAAAATAAGGTAATTTTTTATCAAATCTACTCTACTCTATTGTTTTTCCCAAAATCAAAAAGAGAAAAGCAATATTAATGAAAAAGCAAAAATTGTGAAACTAACTACAAACCCATTTCTGAAAGAAACTCCAAATACACAATATTTATGTTGCTTATAGAAATTTAAAGGCCCTCCATAAAGCCTACCATCACTTTCATAGCTCATAGGCGTAATTGAATTATTGTTGATAAAGTCTAACACTAGGCCTAACAACAAATTGTTAGTAACACTAAAGAATTTTATGGACTATTCTGATCTTTGGGTGGGATTGGGATTAAAAAAGAGGTATAAGATGATGTCAACAAGCACATCACTTTGACCACCCATAGGAAGAGTAAGGGTAAAAGATTTGATCAATTAATGGTTGAGATTAAAGAGGAGGAAAATTTTGATTTCATTAAGCATGATAGTGTGGACAATGAGCAAGAAGAAAAAGGAAATTGGGTGAGTGGCTTAAGCTTCAAACTTTGGTTTTCCCCTTGATTTGGTTGCTGAGAAAATGATGTTGAATTTTTCAATTCTAGGTTATTAATTCCGTTTGTTTCCTAAGAAAGCAAAGCAAAAGAAAATGAAAGGAAAAGAAATATATATATGAAGGACACGTGGCACTTGTTTTTTTTTTTTTTTGAAGTTTATGCTGACGAGACAATACATGTGAAAGTTTATGTGGCAAAAAAAAAAAAAAATTTTAACTGTTAGTTACGTCAGTATTTTTCATCCATCACTTAATGGTTGCGACTATTTTGACCCAATACCAAAAAAATTAGGGACCAAATTGACACATTTGAAATATTAGGGATTAAACTGAGATATAGTGTAAAGGTTAAGGACTTATTATATAGTTTACCCATAATATTGATGACCACAATTCCCCTAGATTATGATCAAACAATAGCTGACTTTAATTAAGTCCAATTATGAACATTTTTTTTTTTGTTTTTGCTGTGACTAATTATGAACACTTAAAACAACTATTGTAGTTCCAAATGAGTAATTTTTAGGTGCTCTCGAAGTACAGAGATTAGTGATTCTTCTCGATGTGCTAAAAAAATTTAATTTTTTGATGTGTTAAAATGACATATTTTTAGAACAATTGATGTTGATACTTAGAGCATTAGCATTAGAGGGTGTAAAACCCCTAAAATTGCCATTTTAGAAAAACACATCCAAAAAATGACCTTTATCTAGGTGGGTATTGCTAAAAAAATTTAGCAATTGTGAACTGTAAATTCATAAAAATAAGGATTACCAGTAGTTATGTGAGTATATTGAAATATACTTTTTTTTTAATACAAGATAAAAATTCTACTCTAACCTAATCTAAGTGTATAGGTGTGTAAAACTCTCTCCTGGAGACTTGAACCTCGGCCTATCCCACAAGCACTTATACTTATGAAGTGATTATCGCACCAAGGGTGTGTCGTGGTACTACTTTTTTATTGTCTCTCTCTTCCCAAAAAAATTAAAATATCTTCTCTCTCTTTGTTCTCTCAAAAAACTCCTCTCTCTCTCTCTCTCTCTCTCTCTCTCTCCATGCTGTTTAACCTATCGGGATTAGTTATCTCACCCTATCTTGGTGGGTTGTGTCCTATCACGGGGTCATACACTTTGGGTGGTCACTTAGTAGTTTTTTGTCCTCCAAAGTGTAGATTGGTGGTTGTGGTGGTGGTCATAATTGGTGGGTTGGAAATTTTGAAGATTTGGGTTGACAAATCTGGGTATGTGATTTTTTGGATTTGGGTATGTGACTGTGATTTCATAATGGGTATTATGTGAATTTTTTTATATGGTTTTTTGGGTACATGTATGTAATTTTGGTGGTTGTTAATGGTGGTGGTCACTTGTGTTGATTGTGGGTGAAGAGAGAAATAGAAATAGAGGAAGAGAGAGAAATTGCAATGGGTGAAGAAAGAGAGTGAGGAAAAGAGTGAAATGAATAAACAAGGGAATAGTGTTAGTTTAGATGTGAAAAATAAGAATTGAGATGTTAAGTGGGTTGTAAAATGTTATTTTATGTGGTGTCTCTTATTAGAGATCCTTTAGCCAATAGAATTCAAGAGTAATTTACTAATTCTATAATACACTAGCGTATAATTTATGCATATACATGGTATAAAAAAAAATAATCACAATTACATATATATTGGTTCAAATTATATCTAGTGTAAGAGTTACACATTTTTTAAGTTATAGATGAGTTTTACTCTTTCTTTTATTTATTTATTTTAGTTTTTTTTTTGCATATACACATGAGTTTACTTTTTTTTTTCTTTTTTTTTTTTTCATTTATTGAGTTTTGATGGTTTATTTATATTAGACTCTTTGTTTTTTGCACAACATTAACTTAGAATAAAAATTTTAAAAAACTTATATAGAACACGTTGCACAAAATTAGACAATTGGAATTCAATTTAAACTCTAATTGGATTTCTCTCAGTTTTAGCTTTTTTAATTATATATTAGTATTATACCTGTGCGATGCATGACTTAGTCAATAATCATGTGTAAACTAAAGAAAATAAGAAACAAATTTCTAATTTAAGTAAAATTAAATAATAAAATAGATAGAACAATATAGAACAATTTATCATTGAATTTATATTAGGGCATGCTTAATAATAAGCTAAAAATAAGATTTTTCTCTAAATCAAAATTCAGGGATGGAAGCAACATATCACCATTGGAACCCATCATAAGCATGTAATTAATATATAATATACAAAATAATATAAAATCATATCTAACCATATTAAGCATTGATGTGTAACAACATATCACCAATGGAACTCGTGTCATAAACGTTTAATTCATATACAATATACAAAATAATAAAAAATCATGTCTAAGCATATTTAATGATTGATTCTCAAACCATAACCATATAAATCTAATAAAACTTAATAAAATTAGTTTAAGCAAAAGACAAAAACTACACAAAACCTATTCAATTTGATGGAAAAAAAAAATTAGAGTAAACAAATATATATAAATAAATAGTGTAAAAAAAATACACACCTGTAAGGTTGTAAGTAGAGGAAGAAAAGAATAGAGAAAAGAAACAATGCGGTGGGCATTTATTATGAATTATTTGATATATACACTCCACGTTGAAGAAATGGATATGAATAAAAAGTTTAATGTTAGTCTAATTTGTAAAGTGTGAGTCATAGGAGAAGAAAATAAGAACAAAATATTATAGCAATTTTTTTGAAAATCTAAAAAATATGAACTAATATCGTAGTTGTTTTTAAGGTTTAAGAATATAATTTAAACCACTCATTGCACACACGCAGTACAGAACAAAAAAAGTATGTTGACTCTAGAGTCCCAGATCTCACTCAAATATAATAATAATAATAATAACAATCGCATGTGCGATAAAGCTTTTTTTTTTTAGTGGTCCTAGTTTGTAGCAAAAAAAAACATGTTTTTATTTTATATATATAATTTTTATTTTGAAAATTAAATTTATAAGTGAGGCTTTTTTTAGTAGTTCTATTTTATAGAAAAAAAAACATGTTTTTATTTTATATATATAATTTTTATTTTGAAAATTTAATTTATATGTGGATAAAGTAATTTGAAAATAAATAGGAGATGACCCTATTTTTTAGGCAATGTTTTAGTATGAATTAGAGTTGTATTTTTACTAGATTGTCCTTTAGTTTTTTCTCTACTTAAACATAAGGATGTAAGAGCATTTTAGAACCATAAAATGAAGAATCTAATTTATCTATATTATTATTTAAAGGGCTTCCTAAGTTTGGATTTCTCATTTTTTTAGTTCAAAAATGTCCCTATAACCCTATGTTCAAGTAGAAATAATTTTAGAAATTAATACACTTAGTAAGAAATAATTATTACAACCTATTTAGAGATGAATAACTATTTCTCATTTTTAAGAATAGCTATTTATAAAAAAGAACTATTTCCTTTAATAAAAACATAATCAAACCATTGATTAGCAATAACTAGCCATATGAATAACTGTTACATTATAGTGTATATTACAGTCTATAAAACATATCCTTACTGAGAAATAATTATTACAATCTATTGAGAGATGAATAACAATGTCTCATTTTTAAGAATAGCTATCCATAAAGTATGACTATTTCCTTTAATAAAAATATAATCAAACCACTCAAATAACAATAGCTAACCATATGAATAATTATTACTAGCCTTATCACATGCGTTTTGCGCGTGCAATGAGACTTTTTTTTTAGTGGCCCTAGTTTGTAGCAAAAAAAAAAAAACATGTTTTTATTTTATATATATATATATATATATATTTTTTATTTTGAAATTTCAATTTATAAGTGAGGCTTTTTTTTTAGTAGTTTTATTTTGTAGCAAAAAAAACTTGTTTTTATTTTTATATATATATATATAATTTTTATTTTGAAATTTTAATTTATATGTGGATAAAGTAAGTTGAAAATAAATAGGAGAATGACACTATTTTTTAGGCAATGTTTTAGTAGGAATTAGAGTTGTATTTTTGCTATAGAATCTAGACGGACCAAACCCTTCTTTTGCCCTGTTTATAGACTCAAGCGCTGCCGGCAACACTATAGAAAAACAAGAGAGATTGTATTATCATTATTCTTCTTAAGAAAAGGAAAACCAATTCTTCTAGTTTGAGATCCTAATTAGGGTTTTGAATCTTTATTATTGATATTACTTTTTGTTTTGATGCTTATACAATGTGGTAATAAATATAGTGTTCTATAGTTTTAATTCCTATTATTATGTTACTTGGAACATGAATGCAGAAACACACATGTATAGTTGAGTCTAATAGATATGTTTTGTTCAGTTTTCAATTTTGGGTTTTGATATATTAGGGGTTAATTTGACGTAGGTTACTGTGAATGATACCCTGTATACATCGCCAGGTATTTTCGAGGACTTGAATCTGTCAAAAGAACTACTGAAGGGTTTATATATTGAGATGAAATTCCAGAAGCCAAGTAAAATTCAAGCTATTAGTTTGCCCATGATTTTGACTCCTCCCCATAAGGATTTGATTGCCCAGGCGCATAATTCAGGTTTGACATGGTAAGGTGCCCTGCTCTTTGTCTATAGTAGTTCAAATGTATGTTCTTTGAGCAATTTGTGCTTGTGCTTAATTGATTATGGGTTGTGCTACTTTTATTTTCTATGTAGTTTCTATAGTAGTGATATAATGATGCTCTACATATAGACATAGCCTGTATAGACAGACTCAAATTTAGATGTGGGTTGCATAATTTTTCATTGAGGACTTTTACCGATTGGAGATGTTTGAGAAGTGCGGAAGTGACATGAATATGGTTGATAAACTTCAGTCATGAGTTGGGAAGAACACGATGAGCGTTAGAAAAGAGGCTTATGTTATAATTTGATTTATATAGGTAGGATCTTGGAATTATGTGCCATACATGGAAGTGGGTTAACATAATTCCTTTTTGTATGATTTAGTAATTATTCAATTTCTGGAAAAATCTTTGTCAAATTGCCCATAAACAGTTTCTCTATAGAAAAAATATATATTTTGACACTTTCTATTTTATAAGAAAGTGGAGATAGTATTGAAGAGCCTCGCAACCATCAAAATCTAACAACAATCTTACAGGTTTTGCTTTATCTTCAAGTTTTGCTTTATTTTACTATCTAAGTTTTTAGCACATCTAATTTAGCTTAGCTTAATTGTTAGTTTGATTAAATAATTATTTAGGCACCTAAAATGTCAGTTGGGTTGCTTAAAAAGAAATTTTAAGCTATTCTAGCAGATGAAACACATAAAAATCTTAATTAAAGAGATATGTGATAAGTGATTGCAAAGGGAACAAATTAGCACAACTTATTTGTCAACATTCGATTTGTTGTTTTGTATATTTTTCTGCTCTATTGTTGGTGACACAAATTGGAGACATGGCCATTAATGATTGATTCATAATGCGATTGTCTTGTGCAGATTTACTATTCGACATTGCGCTGAATAGCATCATGATGATATATTTCTTCTTCTTTTTTTGATTAAATAATAAATAAATAAAATTTATATTTGAAAAAGGAAAGATCTTTCTTCTCTATTCTAAACTAACCATAAACTTTGCCACCAATCAGATTCAATTTCTGAGAAGAACATTAATCTAGGATCTGGCTACTTTTGTCAAGCAGTAGGTGTCTGTTGGGTATTTGGAGTGCAGTTTAATTGTGGAATAACAAGATGTCTATATTTTGGAGGGTTTAATTTGAGAGATTATATAGTTTACCGCATTTTGCATGTTTATTGTGCATGATTTAATATTAGTAGGTTGTGTACGTTTGGTTTCTAAGGTTTTGCTCTCAAAATATATTTTTGAATTCAGAGTTATAGTGTTACGATCTATTTTAAAGTAGTGAAACTATTGATTTTCATATAAATGTTTTGTGGTCTTTGGTGAGCTTCATTGGATTAGTGATGTGAACTTTAGTTAATTAATACCCATTTGGTGTCAAAGCATATAAGAAAGTGATTATTGGTATATGGATGCATTTACAGTTTCTTAGGGCATTATTCATGATAAATCAAAATGCATATATTACACCTTTATACAAAGTTTTTTTTTTTTTTTTTTGGTGCAGTTGACCTTATACTTAAAGCTTCAGGTTCTGTCTTGAAACCCCGTATTTTTAGAATTGTGATCTTGGATTTAGAACAATTAGATTTTCCCTAGAAGGATCTTCACTTCGAATCAGATTGAATTGCATATTTGAGATTTGAACTTGAAGTTACAAAATTAGTCAAGGTTAATGGATAAATTTTGAAGACAAGATAAAAATCAGATTATATCCGAAATTTTTATTTGCTAAGCTTGCATTAGATTTGCTGTTTTAGGACAGTGCTTTGAGATTCTTTTATGTGGCGGTTTGAGCAAAATGAGTCTCCACAACTTATAGGGTAGTGGAAGTGTTAATTAAGCTACGAGACATTTGGCTGCCGTTATATTTTAAAATGCTGTGTTTTCTGTCCCTTTTTATTTTCCTTTCCTATCCATCAAGTGCCCAGGAATATTGAGAGTTTACAATAATTTTTCACATAATTAATCATAAACCTTAAGCTAGAGAGAGAAAATAGAAAAATAGGAGGCTGTAGGTTATTAGCAACAAATAACACAGAAGTTGTGCTTGAATTTGTATGCAGGGAGTTTCACTCTATTTAATTTGATAATGTTCAATTGAGTCATCAATCATAATGGCCATGCTCTTTTTTTTTTTGAATGTACCTATATGAATTAATTAGATTTCTCTGCTCGTTTGTAAGTGATTAGCCATTTGTCGTGAATTTGGAATGATGTCCAAGTGGCTATCAAGGCTATTGGAGCATTTAAAGCCAACTGCAATTGCTGATGCAGGTGTGATTTTCAGTGTGAAAAGTAAAATGCTGGTGAGTTTCATTTAGTTTCCATTTATTTTATAATGTATAAATCATTAAATTGTGTTTAACATTCATGAGCTTATAATGTGGTAAATAGTGCTTATGAACCATTAGTTAAGGTGCCTTACCATGCTCTTATAAAATAATTGTGAAAACGTTAAAGAAAATATATGTGCAATGTGTGTGTTTGTATATATATATACACACACAAATGTAATCTTTAGTACAGTTACTTATTTGTTTTAACTTACATTACTTATAAATGAATTGCATGAGATTGATTAACTGTTTTTGGCACATTACCAATTATTTTTAGCTCTTTTTTTTAGTGTTACATTTTGCTATAGGCTTTTGTTTCTTCGAATTCCAAACCAATTGAGAAGGGAAATTAAGGTATCAGTGGAGCAATAGTTTTATTTTAGGAGAAAGAGTTGAAAATTGGTAGTTTCAGCATTGTCATGTGATGATGCCGAAAATATCACCAGTGAGTTGCGAGTACCCTCCGCTCAAAGTTGTTCCTGCAAAAAGAAAACGATGGACCTAAGGAGAGCACCGGTGTGGTGCCGGCCAAAAACCCTCCGAAGGTCAAGTTAGAATCTTGTGCCTTTTTACCCTAGAGTGCCAGAGTAAAGAAAATTATGCGTACCTTTTTGCCGCGAGAGTTTTTGGAGGTATTTATAGGGGTGTAAAATTGACTTTTTTTCCTTAATCATCAAGTTCTTTCCTTTCATGATTAAAACTCTTTCCTTATAAAATTCCTTTGATTAAGGCTAACATGTAGCGCAAGTATTCTTCGTATCCACGTTTGTGTGGATCTCACACAGCGCCACGTCAGCCCTAGCCGCGTAACGTGGATTAGGTTGGCCCGGAGAATGACGCGTGATATTCCCCTGTCCGTCCACCATCCGTCCGTCACCCTTGAGTCACAATGACCGTCAGCTTTAGTACCGTCATGTTTATTTCACCCTATCATCATGTAATAGAAAGTTCTAAGCTCATGCTGCAAATTGCGCTTCTTGAATGGTAGGGTATAACATGGGTTCTGAAATAGGTGCCTAGGATCAACTTAAGGATAGTGTGTGATGGGTTGGATAATTGATTGATTGGTGTTATTATTGCTTTCATATGCCTCTTATATCTTCGACTGAATTCATAGACAGCTTACCTTCTTCCATTAAGAATTTCCAATTTTGTTATTACAACTTGAGCTATGCATTTTTTGCTTGCTTATAAAAAAGGATATAAGTGCAATTTATGAAAGTTAGAATAACAATTTGTTGTCATTTTTCTTTATTAAATGAAGATAGAAAAAAATTTGTTATATATTTTTTAGTTTTTCATAGATATGTGTTTGTATATGAGTTTGTTTAATTTTTATATTTCTGTCTAATTTATTGGTCTCTGTGATGTTTCCAGCAAGATGATTTTCCTTTTTTGGTGATTTTTATTGGCTTTACTTACACTAAGTGCTGTTTGTATGCCTGTTAATCAAATAGTTTGATGAAAGTGATAGATATAAGTGCAATTTATGAAAGTTAGAATTACAATTTCTTATCATCTTTTTTATTAAATGAAGATAGAGGAAAATTTGTTATATATTTTTGAGTTTTTCATAGATACATGTTTGGAAATGAGTCTGTTTAATTTTATATTTCTGTCTAATTTATTGGTCCTTGTGATGTTTACAATAATTTTTGGGTTATTGATATTGTTGGGTTCCTTAGAATAATGGTTAGAACTCTAAAGCCATATGGTCATGGTTGCAAGAAAATGTTTGCTCTACTCTCTGCCCTCTACAACACTCTAATATGTAACATTGGTTACCATTTTTGGATTGGATATTAGCTTTAGGATGTTGATTATAATGATAGAATTTTGTATAACCTTATACACATTCTTATGTAGTGACCACATGACACTTTTTAAAGCTTTTGAGTAGAAGATCAAACCGTAATGAAAAGAATCCTATCACCTTGCAAATGACAGAAGATATGAGATGCAATTGGTAGATCTATTTAGGCTTTGTAATTGTGAGTGCAATGAGTTCTTAAGACATTGCATTGGACCTAACCGTGTGCGTTGAGCATGAAGTAGATGCGTTTAGCATTGCTTGATTGGGCAAGTGAACTGAAACGCATTGTGCTTGCGTCATTCTGAAATCTATAGTTCTAAACTTTCCCGTGTATCGCGCTGGTTAGTGACTATTATTATTATTATTATTATTATTATATATTATTATAGGAATTCTTCTTCTTCTAAGAAAAGGAAAACGTTCTTAAGGAGGGGTTAGATCGGTGTTTTATTATATATATACCCTTCCCTTCTCCTCTCACCTAAACTTAATTGTCTCTTGATCAACCGTCCTCTTCTTTCTCTCTCTCTCTCTCTGTTTCGATTATTTAATTTAGCTATCAAATTTTTCGTCATCCTCGGAGGAAATTAAAGTGACACCCACGAGGTATTTTGTCTCATCAATCTCTGGGCATTTTACTTGCATTGTGGGCATCAATTTGTTCTTATTCCCATACTTAACTCTTTCTTTCTTTCCCTAATTTGTAGTTCTCTATTCACATTCATGGATAAGACAGTGTTGCCTTCCGACAAGGTAGGAATCATATCTTTTTTCAAAAGGCGTTACTTTTATTTTATGCTGAATTTGTATAATTCGTATAACAACCTAGACAGCTAGGTTCCATGTTAGATTAACTGTTTCTAAAGTTTAATTTTTCAGACAAATACATGATTTTCTTACTTTTTCTTCTCTGTGTTTGGTGTTTGGGAATAAAGTCGATCAAGGAGGACCGGATAAATCAGTTGCCAGATGAGATGCTTATCTCCGTTCTTTCTTTCTTGACGTCGAAGGAAGCACTTAGAACTAGTGTTCTTTCCTATAGATGGAAATGTCTGTGCCCATTCTTGCCTTGTGTTTGGACTTTGATGGTCTATATACAATATGGGAAATTGAGAAAGAAAAGAAATCATTGATATTTGAAAGGAAGAAATTTTTACAGTGGGTGAATGGTACTCTAAAATCATGTCGAGTCTCAACTATATATGAGTTCAGAGTTTGTTTTGAGCTTGATGATGGTTCTAAAAGTCACGTTGATGGATGGATTGACTTTGCAATCTCAAAGGGAGTTAAGAGACTTGAATTGGACTTTACAGCAACAAGCCCATTCAAAGATGCAAGTAATTTTTATAGGTTTCCAAATGAGCGTTTTACAAGTGACAAAACTTGCATCAAGTTCCTCACATCCCTCACTCTAAAATACATACGTGTAACTGGAGAGCTTCTAGAGCACTTCCTTTCCAATTGCCCCTTGCTTGAAAGATTACATGTGGCTATGTTGGTAACGAAATAAGACTGCATATTCATTTTGCACCCCGTCTTCTAGATGTACGTATTGGTGGGATGTATTCGCATCCTATATATTATGCATTTGGCTCTCTTTCGAGCTACCTTTATCAGCTAGAGAGTTTGACGCTCGATGTTCACTCCTATACTTATGTAAGCACTTCAAATTCATTTGCAATCTCTTACATATATGTTTATTTAGTTTTACAGAATTTACTCTCATCTCTTATTTTTTTTTCCTTTTCAGGATGGCGTTGAATTCCTTGAATTTCAAAATCTTACCAAGCTTAAACACCTTAAGGTCACAGTTGCCACAAATGAGGGATCAAGCCTCCTCGGTTTAATACCTCTAATAGAAGCAGCACCTTTTTTACATAAATTTGTCTTTGAGGTGACTGTTCTTGCCTCATAACTTCACACAAAGCATACTAGTAGCTTTTAGTCTTTAGTCTAGGTGATACAATCTGTACACTAATTGTTGGCTCTTTGTTTATAATCATTTTTTCTATTTTTTCTATTTATAAAAAATATAGTACTTTGAAATTATGAATAGTGATAATTATACCATTCCAATAGTTGATCAATAGTTGAACCCCATCTTATATATTTGATCAATAGTTGTTTGATTGTTTGTTTGCAGATGGATGTTGCTCATTCTTACTCTATTTGAGGGTTTTTAAAAAAAAATAATTATTCATCGTCCCAATATAAAAATAAATACTATTATGCGAAGAACTACTAAACTTTGAAAAGTGAATACTTTTATGCGAGAAACAACTAAACTTTGAAAAGTGAATGTTTAGTTCTATTGGAGTTATTTCACTTTTAACAATTTCTCACTTAAGATTTTTTAAAAAAAAATTTTGGGACGATGAAGAAACTTTCTTTAAAAAATACTCCAAAATATAGTACAACTGAGCAACATCAAGCTGCAAACAAAGACCTATTTTTCAAATACAAAAAACAATATACCACCACATACCACTCAATCATGAATAGAAATCTTGACTTTCTTAGAGCCCGTAACCATGCTCTGACCTCCTCCCTAATGGCTTTAACTCTGGTTTTGTTAGATATAATTTTCCCTGCATCTTCTGATCATCATTATTTGTCTCTGATTCCAAAGAATGTAGCCGGTCATCATTAATTGTTGTTTGATGGTAATCTATATTATTTGCTTACACATATCCCCTTGAGAATCATTGCTCTTTGTTTTGAAGTTCCTTACTTTCCTTTTCCAATTGCATACATGACATGATTCTTATTTTCATTTTCCCAATTACAGTTGATATTGTCGAAGATCAATTTTCCAAAAAGGCAAGGAAGGTGAAGAAATATCCCAATGAACACCTCAAGGAGGTGGAAATAGTTGGGTTTGTAGGGCGTGCAATAGACATTCAGCTTGTTATTTACTTACTCAAAAGTGCCATCAACCTTGAGAAGATTATTGTTAATCATTATGCTCCATATATAGTGGGAATCCCTCGCCTAGAGAATGTGAGGACTACTGTTAAATTCGAAGGTGCCAGAGAAGCTGCCAAGCGGCTAAGGAAAAACTACTCATAAGAGCTGAGTTTGTTATAATGTAATCATCCTTGTTAATATTAGTGAGTGTTCGTGTGTGCGAGTTAATATTTATCAATATGTAGAGAGCTTGAATTGTTTTTGTTTTAGTGATATTTGATATTTATATCTGATAAGGCTAATTTTGTAATTAACCTAACGAAACAAAAGGCAACGGAGATAACAAGGTCGTCAGCTTCACTCATGAGTGACGATCTTGCTGTAAATTCTACAGCTCCACACCTGACAGCTACACCTTGGGCACAGTAGGTTGAAGGTAGTAGGCTAAAGAAAGTAAGCTGATGATAGTAAGTTGAAGGTAGTAAGCTGAAGGTAGTAAGCTGAAGACAGTAGGCTGAATGTAGTAAGCTGAAGACAGTAAGCTGACGATAGTAAACTGAAGACCGTAAGCTGAAGATAGTAAGTTGAAGGTAGTAAGCTAAAGACAATAAGTTGAAGGTAGTAAGCTGAAGACAGTAAGCTGACGGTAGTAAGCTGAAGACCATAAGCTGAAGATAGTAAGCTGAAGGGGATATATGAATCTCCGATGAGTCTGACGTGGCCTTGCTTAATCTCCACGTATACGTGTATAAGAAGAATTCTTGCACCAAACGCTTAACCCTAATCAAGAAGACTTCTACAAGGAAAAGAACTCTAGGAGATACGCAAAATCCAAGAGGTTCTATCCTAGAAGGAAAGGACTTCATGGCCAAGGCATGGATGTCAACCCTACACTACTATAAATACCCCAAAACCCTCACAAATCAAGGTACGCGTTATTTACCTCAACTCTGGCATTCTAGAGTTGCGAACAAGAGATTTCTCTAACTTGACCGTCGAAAGGGTTTTTCATCGGGAGTATGTGAGGACCGTGTGACTTACTGATGATTTTCAGCATCATCAATATCAAAGTAGTTATGGCTTGTGACAGGGACGAGTAATTCTTATAATGCGATGGTTGTCTTCTATTGTTTCTACTTGATTTGTTTATTTTGTTATTGAAATTGAAAAACGAGTAATGTCAATTGTTGTATTTGATGTTGTCCTTTGGGTTTCGGTGGTGGTGGTGGTCCAGTTGTGGCCTTTGGGTTTTGGCGGCAGTGGTCTGATTGTGGTTGTTGGGTTCTTTTTGCGATTGTTGTTGGTGTTTTTGCTGCTGGTGGCTATGGCTTTGTTGTAGGTATTTGGCTAGCTTTGGTTGGGTTTATTTGTGTTGTGCTTTTTGGGTTATGGAGTGGAGGATGCGGTGGTTGTGATAGTGGTTGTTGGCTGGTGGTCACTTGTTTATCTACCATTGGGTTGTGTTTGTTTTTTTTAGTACGAATTTTGAGTTAACACTATTTTAATGTATTGAATCGAAGGATAAAAGATATAATATAAAGTGTATTGTAAAATTATGTGTTGAAATAATAAAATAATTTTTTGATGTAAAAATGACTTATTTTTAGAACAAATGATGTTGATGCGTTGGGTGGTTATTGCTAAATTTTTTTTAGCAATTGTTAATTGGAGTGCTCTGTTACTTCTAACTCAACAAGTAATTTGTTGGGAACTATTCTTTCCTCCCAAGACATTTATATTACATATAAGATCCTTCATAAAAAATTCAAGTTTGCTACCTCAATTTAGTGTAGCATACGTCAACCAAAGCTAGGAATTTTTTAGTTTTTAGGTTTTCTTCTTTTCCTATTACTAACCAGTCATATTGATAGTTTATGCTTGATGCATTAGTTTACAATATTGTTGATTAAAATCATAATGGTTGTTGGGGTCATACTTCTCTTTGTATTTCTATGATTTGTGATGTAGGGGTAGAACTATGGTTATTACTTATTAGATGACAGTGTTAGATGTAAATGTCTAGATTGCTTTCAAATTCAAAACAAGAACCAAAACATGTAACTGATCATACAAGAGATGCTAATTAGTAAGATACAAAGATTGTTTCTATTGAAGTGATCATTTCAGAGTTGAAGTGAATATTAAAACAGAGGGTTGAAACTTGAAGATATTTAAATTTCTTTTCTCTTTACAAAAACAAGTTTTTTTATTATTATTATTTTTTTTTATAGAGAAAAGTAAAACACGATTTTCTGTTAAGTAAATGTTAACCTTTGAAATTGCTATAATATTGTGTAGTTTGATTAGTTCCCTGTTTGAAATTTTTGTGCTCTCATAATAAACTAGACGCTATTGTTATTTGAGAGAGGTAGAGTGTCTAACATATGATTATTTTGAAAGATTTTCTTTTTACTTTGAGGGCAAAAATGGGCAAATGCCCATTTCGCGCAAAAAAAAGGGGCAAATGCCCTCTTTCCCAAACTAATTAGGGAAATGCCTTTATTTTGAAACTCGATTTTCTCAAAATCGAGTTAAAACAAAATTTTTACAGCTCTATAGTGACGTTTTGTAACTCGAGCTCCATGAACTCGAGTTACATGCAATTTTTTTTTTTTTTTACCTATAACTCGAGTTCATGAAGCTCGAGTTACAAAACGCCGCTATAGGCTCCTTAAAACATCGCTATAGGATTTAACTTGATTTTGAGAAAATTGAGTTTCAAAAGCATAATGCTGTTTTTTTTTTTTTTTTTTTTTTTTTTTTGTTTTGCGTGAAAAGGACATTTGCCCATTTTGGTCTTACTTTGGGTGGTTGAGTTTTTATTTATTACATGGCCTATTTATGATGCAATACAAGTTTTAACTATTAGTTAGCAATGAAAAGTTTTTAGCATTACCTTTTGAGTTCTTAAAAGAGAAACTGTATTTTTCACTTTAGTAAATAAAAAAATTTTCTGCCCATTGCGTGGGTCTACTACTAGTTATGTATAATTTTTGTATTCATGAATTGTTGTTAAAAAAAAAAAATCGATGCATGACTGGTTTAGCAACCTGGCTGCCTGATAATGCTTTAGAGCAAAAGCTTTGTGCCATATCTTCTTCAGCAAACTTTATATCCACCTATTTGGTAAGCTTCTTCAAAAGTAACAAAGTCAGAATCCTTTAGAAGAGGAGTGAGAAAGGATTTATGATGAGAGCTAGCTGGTTCACTTGATCGAGAATGCAAGGCAGCCTGATAGTACTACAAAGCAATTTTTTTAGCTTTGTGCCTTATCTTCTTTATCAAACTTTCTTATCTACTTAATTGTTAAGCATCTGCAAAAAAAAAAAAAAAAAAAAAAAAAAAGCCAGGATCCTTCAGAAGAGGAGTGAGAAAGGAGTTGTGACGAGAATTAGATGCTTCACCTGTTCAAGAATGGTGGATTGATGCATAATGGATTTTGGCAGGTGTAGACTAACAACTGACATTTTATTTTTTGCAATGTACATCTTTCTTTGAAGACATATTTCAGTTGAAACTTGTCTAAATATTTCGGGAATATATCTTTGTAAATGATGCAGCTCTGGCTACATGTAACTAATATTGATACAATGTCAATTTTATTCCTACTACTTCTTCCCTTTATTTATGCTGTATCACTTTGTTTGCTAGAGTTTATGGGTGTACGAGAGGGTGCTTTTTTGGCATGTGGGACCATGAGGCTGTTATCTATGTTTTGTTAATGATTGTGTTGATCGACTTTCTTTGGTAAAAATTTTATATAATATACTTGATAATAATCCTTGTGCCCTCATCCCTTCCAAAATAAACAAAAAACTTAAGTAACTAGAAAATCAATTTTCAAGATTATTTGTAGCCTATGTGATTGATACAAATATTTTTATGTGGTCTGTTAAGGTATCAGGGTGGCTTCATAAGTTTTGACCTCAGATCTTGAAGTCTTGAAATCTAGTCAGTACACAGCTCAACTGGCTTCTATTTGAGATTTTCTTCCTTTCCATTGCAATTTATAACCCTCACAATTCACACATGGTATGTTGATAAGGGGGAATGTCTTGTAAATTTTACCTTTTGTCTTTGGCAAAGTATTGATTTTGTTCATTATATGTTGCTAAACTACAATTCAAAAAAAAAAAAAAAAAGGTTTATAGATTGCTTCCTTTACATGTTCTCTTTGTTATTTCTGTCTTTTTTCCTCTCTTTTTTCCACTTACTTCATTAATTCTTTATCATTATTTATGTTTTCTTCATTTACGACTTGTTTCTGCCTGTGTAAATTTATGAGTTAGGAATTATCACTTGCTGTGTTAACAAAGTTACTTTGCCCTTCAGTTGTACATTGGTAAGCAATTGGCTGGTATGTTCCAAACTTGCTCTTGTAGGAGTGCTGATGAGATACCTTCTGTTTCTACCACGTGGTAGGTTATTATTAGTTATTATGGGTGGGCAAAAAAGTAATTTCCTTATGATAAAATGACACTGAGCTGCTATTAATCACCTTGAAAATTCTGTTCTACTTTCTTTTGAAGTGAGATATTATTTGTTAGATCATTTCAATTTTATCGCATATTGGATACTAAATGAGTTAACGGAAGGTTCTTGATATGTTTAGCTATTCAAATTGAATAGCTGACACTGTCCTTGCAAACACTCACCATTACATACAATTGCATGATCACAGTTTCTATTTACATATTTTATATTTTTACTCATGGAATGTATTTAGTTTTTAAATGTAGTTTTTCTTTCAAAGCAGTAAAGATGGTGGATGATGAGGTCCAAGGTTTCCATGATAGTGACATTGATGAACAACGATGTTATTGGGTGAGAAAAATGATTTACTCAAAGATGATGTTGAAATGTTGTTGTTGTACCGTTGGCAGTATGTATAAGATGCACGGTTAATGCAAGTAATGTGAATTTTAATTTGTGTTTATTCAATTATTTGATCCATAAAAATATGAATCTGCACTTCCTCTCATTTTTCTGCAATAAAATAAACTAATTGTTATTCATTACCTGGTATCTACAAGTGCATTTTGTTAGTTGTTAATTACTGATGTTGTAATTTTTCTTAGAAAGCGGACAAACATATAAACAGCTAAAGGCCTTCATATTATTCCATTGCATTCACCATTTTCCTCAAGCATAAGCTTTCACCGACTTACTTTTGTGCTCTGGTCCTCAGAATTAAATTAGTGGGCTCAATCAAGTAGCCTAATTTTTTTAACAATTCAATCAAAGCACAAATTTTATTGAAAATAAATAAATCTAATCTATCATATTTCTAAGTATTGTCCGATACGCATGATTTTTACAATGCAGATTTATGAGCATGATCAATACATATCTATGATAAGCTACTTTTTACCTTCAACTGATACATAACACGATACGTATGACACAATTATGCGATACTAAGCGATACTAAGCCATACTAACAAGGATGCTTATTTTTTGGTAGAAAGAGGGGATGTTTTATTTGACTAAATATGAGTTATAAAAGTTGGTCCATTAGTCATTTTTGGACAGAGTCTAGCTTTCAAGGATGTTAGGGCCACTTTGGGAGTGCTTCCCCCCCCCCCCCCCCCCCCCCCCAAAAAGATCCCATATATAGAGATTAATTACAAAAGTAGAACATTGTGCATATTTTACTAGGCTGCTTCTTTGCATTACTTCTCTCTTGGCCAGACCATCTGTGATATTGTTGGCTTCACGAAAGATGTGACGTGATAGGACGGTCCATGCTCTGCTTAATAGGGCCTTGCAATCACAAATTAATAGAGCCATAGCTAGAGTCGTGGTCTCATTTGATGTTAACCAACATATCATAATATCAAAATTTATTTGCAAGTCTATAAATTTGTAATCAAGTTCCCAGACAATTAATAAATCTTATCTAACTGCCCATAATTTTGCAGCATTATTTGTGTTGAAATCAATATGCATTGAAAAGCCATTAATCCAATTCCCTTGGCTATCCTTAAGGACGCTCCCTTCCCCAGCAAATCTTGGGTTACCTTGTACACATTAGTATTCAAAGCTATAAAAGGATTTTGTGGGGGGCTGCCATTAAATATGTGTGGTGATTTTAGTTTCTGTAAAAACAGAGGAGTGTGCTAAATAGAAAAATTCTGGGGCTAGTTGTTGTGTCTTGTAAATGCATTGATGGAGAGAAGCTGAAGGGGGACGAAAAATCCTATCATTACAATCAAGCCAGAGGTGCCAAAGACCATAAGCAAATATAATGTTTTAGGGTGTAAAAGAAGACCCTACAAGGTTTGTATTGGTGAGATTTGCTTTTAACCAATTAACCGTAGGAGAGTGAAAAAAAAAAAAAAAAAGAAATTTCTCTTTGTCCTGGTAAATTCTATCCAGAATTCTTTATCCCAAGGACAATTTCTACTAACATGCGAGGTTGTTTCAACATGACTGCATCGAGGTCAAGTAGGATCAATATCATGATGGATAAATGCTAAAAAGGATCTGGTAGGGAGTCAATTGTGGAAACATTTCCATATGAAAAATTGAATTTTGTATACACATGGAATTTTCCATATCCAATTCCAATGACTAGGGTTAGCTGTTGTATCCTTGATTTCGTATAGATATCTAGTTGCTTCTTTAATAGTACACTTACCCACAGTAGTAGGCCATATTAATTGATCCTGTTGAGAAGACACCTTGGCAGTAGGCCATATTAACTGATACTAATAACTATGCTGGTAACGTAAATTGTTGATGAGTATGAGGAACACTTACGGACCGAGTATGGGAAACAGGATTACACAACATTTTGCTGGAGAGATGTATGCTTTTCAGCCATAACTTAAAATTTCTTAGTTGAAAGGACCTTTAGACTAGTGGTTGATAGTATTATCTCACGGCACTGGCATATAGAATGAGCCGTGTGAAACTACTTCATTATATAATATGGTCTTACCAAAAAAAAAAAGTCCAATAATATCTGTCAGTTATACCAGGCAACAATATTATGTTAGGCATAAATGAAGTTTTAATTCTCGATTAGAAGCTAATGAACTGCAAGGCACAAGCAGTCTTGTTGGTGTAATCAGTCTGCTGCCTTAAAAAAAACAGGCCAGACAAAAGATTGCCTTGCCACTGTTGTCCAAGTGGGTTCTTAACACTGTCACTTTGTAGTGAAAGTTATGGTCTTCCCTAGTACAAAAAGAAGTAGGGAGAACTCGAGAAAAAAAATTGTATTAATAAGCGGCCTATTAATCATCCATCCGAATATGGTTGCTCCGCCAAGGTTGGACTGCATGTGCATAACTGCAAAACCTAGTGAAGTTGATTAAAACTTCATGAGCATGTACATAAATTCAAAGCAATAAGTGTATCCATTGTGTGTGAATAATAAAGATGATATGTGTGATATGATCAGTTTAGTGTAAAGCAGTATGTTGCAAGGGCATGACTTGGACAAAATTGAAGGTGAAGACTTATTGACCTTAAATATAGTAGAATGACAAAAAGGGAAATCTGCAGCTGAAATTAATTATTTATCAGGTTGAGGTGTAACAAACATCTCTAATCTGTGTCTATTTGTGAGGAGAGAGAGTAATCCTAAGTCTCTTGAAAGACTTGCAACAAGAGAGCCATTGCATTTCTGATGCAATAAAGCTCTCACCCAATTGAGTGTTAGCTTGCTGACACTAATTTAACCAACATGTCCTAACTATCAGGGAGAAAACAAAACTGATGAATCACAAAACGACTATCATCTAGAATGTAAATCCATTAGTCAAGTTATTCTAGTCAATGGCTATCTTCAGCTGCATTTTTTTAAGACAATAGTGCAGAAAGTGTTTGTAGATGTACCAAAAGCTTCTTTCTTATGATACATGGATATGTAAGAGGCCATTTGAGTATTTTTAGGTACTGGGAAATAATCGATTGACTCCAGGTCACTTTCTGAGTAGTTGATGGGCAATGAACCTGCTAAAATAGCAGCCTCCAAGTTCCCACCATTACTTGAAATTCCCCTTTGAGAAACATCATTGGGGTTGCCCGTAACTAAAGCATGCCAACTGCTTGAAATTGCTGCAAGACTTAATGATCTATATGAAATCTTTGCAGCTGAATGAAGGCAAATTATGAGCCCAACAACCTCATCGATAGAGGATACCTGCCACAGCCCCAATTAAGCACCGTAAGAATGAAAATTATGCGAGTTCTTGAACTATTACACAAGATAATGCAAATTTCATTTAGTTGTGTGGAATGCTATGAAGCTCTATGCACATATAATATTTATGTGAATATTTTTTTCTTGAAAAAAGAAGATGAAAAAGAAAAAAAACAAAGGAGTAATGTCCAAAATAGAAGAAATTTTTAATCAGATTTCTTAAAATTATGCTTGAAATATTAATATCAACGTTTTAAGATTCAATATGATATCATCTATGAAATCTCTACCTATGAAGGAACACACTTTCTGCACTTACTGCAAAATCACCACCATTTATGAAGTTAATAATATCAGGGTTTCCCGTGGTCTCTAGCAGAGCCACAAATTGACTAGCTGTCACAACTAACAACTGCAGAACAAGATATATTCGGAACCTGTGGCTAATTTTGGATAGGTTATGCTTTAGACGAATGTGCCCCTCTATGTACACCGAAACATCTAGATCCCTTTACAAAAGCTTTCAAAGTGTATAATTTGCAAGTTGCACACCAGATTGAAAAGAGCACTTCCTGGTAGAAAGATTGTGGTTGAATATGTCTGTGAAACCAGCGAGGCAAATAATGAAGCAACAGATTGCCACCATGAATCATTGTGCGCATATACCATATGAATGACCTCGCGAACAGTCTTTAAAAGGAAGCATGTATTTCATTGTGCGCATATACCATATGAAAATTAAAGATAACCCTATGAATTAGCAGTTAGGGGTTGCCTGGAATCAGTATCAAGCAAGAATATTTAGGCATTAACAACTAAATTTTCTTAGAGAGAGATTGATTCACTGAGAGAATTGGTATTTCTTGCTTAATGATAAAACTGAAGAGTACAAAGATATTTATGATACAATCTGCCTAAGAAACTGAATAACAACTTAATCCACACTATACGGATCCATTCCGTGAAATTAGGCAACAGACCTATCTACCCAACTAACTGATCTTCGCCAAGACGACATCGTTCTGTCCACTGTGGCTTAAATAACAACACATAAAACGGTGCGTTGCCCCTATAGTGAAACGGTGCGTTGCGCCTATATTTAAAACACCAACGGTAACCCCCAATTCAATCATCTTCAACCTCGCCCCCACTGTGCTCAAATCAACCATTATCAATCTGCTTCAACTTCTTTGGTTTAGAACCACTACTATCACTATTCATTAATGTGATAAAAAGAAAAAGAAAAAAAGAACTCATTCATGGGTGCCTGTTACAGAGTATTAGCTAAACCCAACTCTAGCGATCCCAAGCCCCCTACCTCCTCCCTTACCTATCCCGATCAGTTTGTAACTAAAGAGAGTTGATGGAGTGCCGCAAACCGAACCAGATCGCCTCTTGCCTCAACTGAAAACTCGGAGCTGAGCTTTCCTTTTCCGGCGAAGCCCATCTCAGTCTGAAGATAGAGGATGAACGGTGGCTCCTCCATGTCAGAAATGGGAAGCACCTTCATGTCTTTGAGCTTCTCAAAGACTTTCTTGGCATTGTCCTCCGCCTTCTTCAGCTTCAACCGTGCGAAGTTCACCTCCTCAACCGCCTCTCCCAGCTCGTTCATCATCTTCCGTATCATCTTCTTCAGAGACATGACGATCGGATCCCGATGTGCTAGCCTTTTTTACTAGAGGCAAGCACATCCGGATCGGATCGTCATGTCTCTGAAGAAGATGATACGGAATATGATGAACGAGCTGGGAGAGGCGGTTGAGGAGGTGAACTTCGCACGGTTGAAGCTGAAGAAGGCGGAGGACAATGCCAAGAAAGTCTATGAGAAGCTCAAAGACATGAAGGTGCTTCCCATTTCTGACATGGAGCAGGCACAAGCAAAAGGAAGAAATACTGAAAGTGTTTTAGACAATATCAGGGTAATTGCTTCAATATATAATGCAGTTCAGTTCATATACCGTTCCAAATCACTCCAACGGCTATTTCTCCTTTCAGCTTCTGTTTCTTTTCTTTGATTTTCACACCTCTCCGTTTCTTTCCTTCATCTCTCTCAGGACAGAGACTCTCCCCAACTCACACTCCCACAACCCAACGGCTCTTTCTCCTTTCAGCTTCTCTGTTTCCTTTCTTTGATTTTCACAACTATCCATTTCTTTCTTTCATCTCGCTAAGGACAGAGACTCAAACTCAACTCAGCACCAATAAAAGATGGACACTTGTACAAGAGAAACAGATCAGCATACCACACCTTATACACCTGAAAAGACATATATACCCCTGAAAAATCCAGTACAATCTAAGTATGCTGAAAAATTACCATTTTTCTTTTGTGGGTAACTTTATATTTGGCCAAAATGTCTTTTTTCGCATAGTCCATAATTTTACTAATTTTTTTGTGAATTTTGAGAGTAATTCTTGCATAATGTTATGCTACTTATAATGGGTTTGTGACATATTTCTACAAATTTGAGGTTAATTAGAATGATATGTGTTAAGGTCACCATGTTTGTTCGGGTACATTGTAACTAATGGTTTGGATATCAAGAAACGCTTGTATTCCATAGTCACTACAAGCTTAGATTGTTTGCCATGTCCTCATATTCTATAACATTTTGGATGAATTTAAAAGTAGTTGCAGTAAAGTTCTTGCTAAAGTTGTTGTCGTAACAGTTTTGACATAATCTCTGTATGCACGAGGGGAGTGCCAATTGGTCATTGGGGTTTGGCTTCGTAGACAAGTGCGGCGAGGTTTGGATGTGTCAAGTAATTTTTTTGTCTCAAGTAATTTTTTTGTGTCAAAACTTAAAAGTTTCCACCTAGAGGATGGGTTGAAAATTAAGTGAATAGATATTTTGGGACATGACCCAACAAAAGTGGTGGGCTGATCAAACTTTATGTGGACGGCCATTTTAGGAGATGATCACTTGAACCCGTGAATCTGGGGTGGTTAGTCTTACATGAGATGATGAGATTTTGCAGGTTAGGCCTAGAATTTTCCTAAAATTTGGGAGTTTGATCCAATATTGCTGCTAGATATTGGCTGTGGAATTTTTTTTCTGAGTTGAATGAAACCTGGACACCTATCCTTATTCCATAGGGGTCATATCTACACTTAAGGAATCTGGCATATCTGTAGATCCTAAGGATCATATCTTAAGAGTAGCAATTAGTTACTGGGAGACAAATACAATGTATAACAATCTTGCTAACTTCGTAAGCTTGTTGCATGCTAAAATTTCGATAATTTGGCGATGATGGGCACCTAGATCACAAACCTACTACAGCCTCCACCACACAGCCCACCTCAACCATCAAACAACCACCATTGCATGCGAACTCATCAAGAGATGAATGATAAAAAAATCAAACCCATTTTCAATGAAATGAATCAACAAACCCACTTGCAAATCCTGAGTACTTCGAGACTTGCCAACGAAGATCGAAGGCGAGTTTGGGTATTTGGAGTGATGCCACTTAGATTGACGCTGGTGCTGGGTTGTCTTTCAGAATTTGCTAAGTGTGGTTGAGTTCTTAGAGCAATAGGGGATGCTAGATATGAAATCCCAAATAAAGGAGAGAGAGAAAAAATAAAGGGACAAAATCGTGTGAGTGAGAGAGAGAGAGAGAGAGAGAGAGAGAGAGGGGGGGGGGGGGTTAGAAGAAGATAAGGGAGGGTAACAATGACAAGATGCCATTGCAGTTAAAGGCGAGCGCCTTTAGTGAGGCACTTAACTTTAGAGTATGGGAGAGCAAGGTGACCACCTTAAGTCATGAAAACGGCACTAAGACAAGAGCCTTAGCATTTATTTATTATTATTTTATTTTTATAGAAGTTTGTTGTAAAACCTATTATTAGATTACTAATTTAAAAAAGAATGTTATAAAACCTATTGTTAAAATAATTAATAGATCCTAAACCAAGTTAATCCTATTTTGAATTCATTTGGTAGACCTAATTTATTCATGCAACGTATTTAAAAACATTTCATTTTTAATATTTCAATACAATAGGTACATATGATTTAAGTTCTATATGTATAACTGCTTTCTCCTTGAGTAGGGTCAAGACTTCCTAACCTGAGTTTGGGCTCGAGGTCTTTCACTTTTTATTCTTCATCTGTTGCCATCTCCCTTCATCTTCTCATAGTTTATCTTTCCATCTTTATTACAACCTAACCCCAAAATCCCCTTTTTCCATCTCCACCTACTACTTCAACCATCAAAGTTTCCCTTGTTGGATATACCTTCCTGAATATCTTTTGACCATCTTTATTTCTTTTACCTAATCAGCCAAATCCATAATTCACCCTAAATTTATAACCCTTTTTCTTGATTAGAGCCAATTGTGCCAGTGGGCAAGGGGCTCCACCCTTTAACCACTTTATTATTCCTATGGAAAACCAATTAATGCTGGTGGAAGCTTTAACTGATGAAACAAAGAAACTCAAATGCACAGGTAAGAGCATCTACACCAGCTCATTTATTTTACACATCTATTTTTATACTAAAAACTTACTTTTTCTATTTTACACATTTATTTTTACAAAACACCCACATCAGTTCATCTATTCTACCACATCTTTTAATTAAATAATCAACTTTCTCAAATTTTTTATTATTTCTCTTAACTAACACTATACATACGCGCACGCTCTCTCATTCTTTCTCTCTACCCACTTTTTCTGAAATCGCTCTCCCTCTCTCTCTCTCTCTCTCTCTCTACCCATTTTCCAGATCACCCATTTTCCGATCCGAGCTCCGACCCACGATCCCCACTTCGATCCACAGCTCTGAGCCACGAGTTCCGATCCACCATCCACAGCTTCGATCCGAGCTTCGACCCACGATCTACACTCCGATCCATAGCTCCAATCCAAGCTCCGATCCACAGCTTCAATTCACGAGCTCCGATCCACCATCCACAGCTCCGATCTGAGCTCTGATCCACCATCCACAGCTCCGAGCCACGAGCTTCAATCCACAATCCACACTTCGATCCACAGCTCCAAGCCATGAGCTCCGATCCACCATCCATATCTTCGATTCGAGCTCCGATCCACGATCCATGAGCTCCGTGTTTGTGTATCTCTATTTTTTTTTTTTTTTTTGAGCTAGTGTATCTGTGTTGATTTTTGTGTAGATGTATTTGTGTGTGGGTGTGTTTTTGTGCATATGAGGAAAAAGAAGAAGATGAGCAGTTAACTGGGATTGTTGAGCATGGAGAAGAGAAAAAAAAAACGAGCGAACGGGAAATTATAAAAAAAAGAAGGATAAACGAGCTACAGTAACCGTGTTTATTTACATAGTTACTGTAGCTCATGGATGAATTTTCACAATTTTAAACATTTACATCCACTGATGTGGGTGTTTTTTTGCTCAAAATGTATAAAATTGGTAGTTTTTTTTGTTTTAGAAGTTTTTATATGAGCTGGTGTAAATGCTCTAAAGCAATAAAGTTAAAAGCTAGTGAAAAGGCTGTTGAAGAACTGTTCAATACAGGTTTGGTAGGAAAGCTTTTATCAGACAGAAACATCAACAAAAATGCAATAAGGGCTATTATTCTAAAAGTATGGAGGACCTCCAAAGGTGTGTAGATTGTAGATCTAAAGGAAAATATTTTTCTGTTCAAGTTTGCTTGTGAAGGAGATAAAAAGAGGATCCTAGAACTGGGGCCTTGGAATATTGAAGGGTTTCCTCTTATCCTTAAACAGTGGCATCAGAATATGTCTGTTGAGGATATGGATTTTTCGAGTATCCCTTTATGGGTTCAAATACATGGACTTCCCATTGAATATATGTCGAAGGAAAATGCAGAGGAGATTGGTGCTCTAGTGGGAGAAGTGTTAGAGGTGGACTTTACTGGTAGTGGGGGAGTTTGTATGAGAAAATTCTTAAGAGTAAAGGTTGAATTAAAGGTTGTAGACCCACTGATGAGTGGTTTTTTTCTGGACAGAAACACAACCGAATCTTTGGATTCGGTATAAATATGAGAGAATTGCAGAGTTTTGTTTCAAATGTGGTAGGTTGGGTCATTTAAAAGCAAGATGTCGTTGGGCAGATGCAGAAGTGCAATCAAACTTCAAGGAACCGTTTGGATTTGGGCCATGGTTGAAAGCAGAAGAAGTGGAGAGCCCAGCTAATTTAAGAGCCCTGAAATTAACCAAAGTGGGCTCCGGTCTTCTCAAGTTAGAGTCACAGTCCAATTCTTATAATCAACCAAGTCAAAACAAAACCATGGGAAGGTCCAAGGTAAATAGAAAGAAGAAGATTAAGGAACTCGCCAGAGAACATGCAGCTCTTGTGCCCTGTAATCCTTCTCAAGAGGTAATTTCTTTTGACCCTGTTACTTTGATTGATGACGAATCCCAAATGGATGAGGAGGCGGGCCTAGACATGCCCCACAACAACCATGATTACTCTTTCTTGGAATTGCCGTGGATTGGCACGGGCCACGGCAAGAAGAACTCTCCGAGCCTTAATAAGGGATTTTGGCCCAGATGTGATTTTCCTATCTGAAACAAAAATTCCCATTAGGAAGTGCAGCACGTTTTTTATGTCTCTGGGTTTCTATAATTTAGATTCTGTTGATCCTAGAGGAAAGAAAGGTGGGCTAGTGGTGGGTTGGAAGAATGGAGTTGATATAGAAATTACTTACAAATGCTGCAATATGATCAATGGTTTGATTTTCTCAGACCCTTTGAATGAGCCATGGCTTATTACTTTTGTGTATGGTCCTCCAAACCGCAATAATAGAGGTCCCTTTTGGGAAGCAGTAGAAAAGGTTGGTGAGGTTTTCGGTGGAGGTTGGTTATGTATTGGAGATTTCAATCATGTTTTCTCACAGGCTGATAAAAAAGGGTGCAAACCAGTGGCTAGCTCATCTAGTGGAGGCCCAAATGATGTGATTGATAAGAATGGGCTCATTGATATCAAAATTTCGGACAATCCTTAGACCTGGTCTAATGGAAGAGAAGGATTAGCAAATATTAAAGAAAGGTTGGATAGAGCATTTGCGAATGAAAGATGGAGATTGATTTTTCCAAGAGCTGCTGTACTCAATTTACCTTCCTCAGTTTCTGATCATTCTCCTATAGTCTTATTCACAGAAGGAGAGCAGCAATCGGTTAAACGACCTTTTAAATTTGAAGAGGTGTGGACCAGGGATGAGACAAGTTGGTTTGTAGTTGATAAGGCTTGGAAAGCTAATATTCAAGGTTCCCCGTTGTTCAAAGTTTGCCAAAAGCTCAAAGAGGCGAAATTCAGAATTTGGAATAAGGAGTGGTTTGGGATATCCGACAAAACATAAAGAAATGCTGGGAGAATCTGAGAATTATCCAAGGTGAAGATCCATCTCAAGAAAATTTAAGTAAAGAAGCGAGTATCAATATGGAGCTTCAAGAATGGCTCCAGAGGGAGGAAACTTTGTGGAGGCAAAAGTCTAGAACAAAGTGGCTGTATGTAGCAGATCTTAATACCAAATTCTTCCATCTCACCACCATAATCAGAAGGCATAAGAATTCAATTGACTTTATAAAAAACCAGTAAGGCTCATGGGTTTTGGGGAGAGAGGAGATCGGAAGATGTTTTGAAAGTTTTTTCAGCAATCTGTTGATACATCTAATCCCTCAATCCAGATAACATGGAAAACTTGATAAGCCAAGCTTGTCTGAAGAGGATATAGAGATGCTTTCAAAAATTCCTACACCAGAGGAGATTAAAGGGGTTGTATTCAGCATGAATTCTAATAAGGCGCCAGGTCCTGATGGAATGTTGGCCCATTCTACAAGGTTTTATTGGAATATAATAGGAGGTGAAGTCATTGAAGATATTACCACCTTCTTTCAAAGGGGGGTACATGTTGAAGAAAAACCATTCCTACATTGTTCTCATCCCTAAAGGAATAATGCGGCAATGGTTTCCAATTCAGCCAATAAGTTTATGTAATGTTATTTATAAGATCATTTCCAAGCTGCTAGCCAACAGATTAAAGCAGGTTCTCTCTAAGCTAATTTCTCCATGGCAAACAGCTTTATTCCAGTAAGGAAAATTCAAGAGAATACCTTTTTGGCTCAAGAAATAATCCATGACATGAAGAAGAAAAGTGGGAAAAAAGGTTGGATGGGTTAAAAATAGATATGGAGAAAGTTTATGATCGGTTGGAGTGGTGCTTCCTTGAGAAAGTCCTACATGGTTTGGTTTTTTTTTCAAAATATTGGATTCAGTGGGTGATGCAATGTGTAACTACAAACCTCATTTTAAATCTTAATTAATGGCAGCCTTATAGCTTCTTCAAGCCTAAGAGAGGGGGAGACAAGGTGATCCTCTCTCTCCCTTTCTATTTATCCTTGTAGCCGAAGTTCTTGCTAGATTCATAGAGAGAGAAGCATCAAATAACAAAATTATTGGATATAAACTAGCCCCTAACTTGACGCCAATCACCCACCTTCATTTTGCAGATGATTGTTCATCTTTGCTCAAGCAGATGAGGAGAACATGGGGAGTATCAAAGCATGTTTTAGACACTTACTCTGATTGGTCTGGTCAATAGGTGAATTTCTTGAAATCAGTGATAATTTTTCAGCAAAATTGTGAACCAAGGAGTAAGATCTCATTGGCAAACTATATAGGAATCAGAGGTCCAATAGAAAAGAAAATACTTGGGCATTCCTATGGCTTCAGGTAGCGACAAGAAAGCTGCTTTGAGGAGATCTTGAAAAAGTGAGGCAAAGGTTGCAGGGTTGGAGATGAAGACTCTTTCTTAGGAAGGTAGAACTACTCTAATTTCTTCTGTGGCTCCTCTATTCCATCTTATCAAGCTTCAGCTTTGCTCCTTCCAAAACAAGTTTTGTAATAATTGGACGCCATGAATAGAAATTTTTGGTGGAGTTTTAAAGAGAAAATAAAAGGGTAGTTGCCTCAAGAGCTGGGATTTGATATGTACCCCAAAAGTGTTGGTGGGCTAGGCATCAAGAAAACAGAAGATATGAACAAAGCCTTAGTGGCTAAAATGACTTGGGGCTGCAAGTAATGTTGATAAGATGTGGGTTAGAGTGTTCAAAAAGAAATATGAGAAGCAAAAAGTTTATGAGAATGCCTGTGCCAAAAGCAGCATCATGGTCTTGTCAAAGTATTTTGGTGGTAGAGAATGATAAAAAAAGGTTTATGCCATGGATAGGCAATGGATTGAACACTTGGATATGGGAAGACCCATGGATTCCAAATGAGCCTAGTCTAATCCCTCAAGTGAGAAGGGGAGCTACCTGTGAAGCTTATTTAGTGGCTGACTTGATTGATCAGGACTCAAGACAATGGATAGAGGTTACTTTCAGATCTTTTTGAGCCAACTACAATCAATAAAATCCTCAGCATTCATCTCTCTCAACAATCATCAATGATCAAGTTGTTTGGTGCTTGAATCCCTCAGGTGATTTTTCAGTGAAATCGGCTTATAATGCTACTAGAACCCCCACCTCAACCTCTCATCCTGTGATGCAAAGCAAGGATTGGAAGGAGTTGTGGAAGATGAAAATACATGCTAGACTCAAAAACCTATTGTGAAATTGGCTTGGGAAATCCTCCCTATAGCTTCTATTCTAAATAAAGGTTACCCCTCCCATCAAATGAGTGCCACTATGCGGCAAGGCTCCAGAAACTTGGGAGCATTTATTTTTGCAATGTGACTAGGCAGCTCAAGTTTGGCTCCTAGGCCCATGGCTGTTGAGGTTAAACACTTGGATTCTATATCCATAGTAGATTGGGTGAAGATGGTTATCACTCAAAACCATTTCTGGTACTAGACGATGAAGCTACAAAAGAGTTCCAATTATTTGCAGCAATTATGTGTGACCAAGTATGGATGAGTAGAAACAAAGCTCATGTGGATGGAATTAAAATAGCCCTGGCTGATCTTGCAAGGCAAGTAAATAAATCATTTGAGGAACACAAGCAAGCTTGGAAGATTCAAAGTAAAAATTCCTCTATGGACAAAACATGGATCCCACCCCCACCAAGTTGGATAAAATTGAATTTTGATGCTGCAATTAGAAAAGGAATAACATCTGTGGCAGTAATAGGAAGAGACGATGAAGGTAAACTTGTTGCTACATGGGTAGAGCAGCTGTGTCCAGGTAGCCCGTTATCTGGTGAGGCAAATGCAGCCTTGGTGACCATTCAAAAAGCAGCAGATGCAGGTTTTAAGAATGTTGTGATTGAAGGAGATGCATGGGATGTTATTAAGCCCTTGAAATCAAGAGTCAGCGCCTCATTGGAGTATTAAGTCTGTGGTGGAGAATATATTGTATTTTGCTAAAGGTTTTGATAATGTAAATTTTTCTATTGTTTATGGGGAAGGTAATGAAGTATCTCATCTTTTAGCTAGATGGGCTGCCTTTTTGAACTAGAATGAGCCAGTACCCTTCTCTAAACTGTCGCCTCTAATTATTCAGGCTTTGGATAAAGATGGCCATAAGCCCAATCTGGATTGTATATCTTTGTTTTGTAGTAAATAAAGTATTTATTCAACAAAAAATAAGAAGAAGTTCTATATGTATAATAAATATTTTTTGAATTTGGTATCTTGCTTTACTTTGGCTAGCGCCTTTTTGTTGCTTCATGCCTTGGGTGATACAAGGCCGTGGTGCCTTAAGGTCGCCTTTTGTTTTTGACTACGTTGCAAGACGCTCTATTTTTTTCATTTTTTATTGTAAGCCCTGTGATCACTCCATTAGCAATTAGATGGAACACTGATAGAAAGGTCTATTGGTATAATACCAAATTGGTGGGGGAAAAAATAGGTTAACAAGGTCTTATTTCAACAATATAAAAGTTTACAGGGTCTTAGTGAAATTTAACCCCCCCCCCCAAAAAAAAATATTAATGTCATCTAAATATGTGCCTCTACTTATATAGTTATATTTTGGTGCTGTATTATTTATAATCCACAGTGTAGGTTCAGGTGGTTTCATTACATTTTCAATGGGTCATAAAAGTTAACATTCATCAACAGTTTAAAATGTTCAATTATGTTATTGAATAATTTATATGTATGATGTATATGGATGAGAAGAACATATATTTATTTGTAGAAGTTCACAGCTAATAGTTAGTTTGGTAACTCTTGCTTTTTACCACAAAAACTCATATGTTAAGCACCTTTGCTATGGTTTTTTTTTTTTTGGTTTAAACATTACTAGTTTCATTTAGAAGCTTTGACCAAAAGAACTTATTTTTTATATAATTTTTTTTATCACTCATTTGCATCCAAATAAAAAAAGTTAGTTTATTTTCTTTGTCTAGATCTAGATCTTTCGTTACAGAATTAATGGATATGGCAGGAGCTCCTATTACGAACTTTCACTCTCTCTCTCTCAATATTTAGGATAGATTGATCTACTTGGCCTTCCTTGTTGAAAAGAGTGTTCTGATTATGTTACCTTTCATTAAATTTACTTCCTGATAACTACTTGAGCATAAATGCCAAATTTATAAATCTTCATCTTTTCTAGCAGCCAGTAGGCTTGGGAAAAATTGCCATACTTATAAATGCTGGGAAGATAGATTCTTCTGAATTGATTACAATGAAAACACTCAAGGCACATTTACTTCCTTCTCTAGTTTCCAAATTTGAACCATTTCCTTTCTTCATTCGCTTTGGCTTATTCTGGCTATAACTATTGCAATAGGATACAGGAGCAATAAAAAAGCAAATAAAAGATGGAGTAGGATTGATGGGACGAGGTGTTGAACCAATCAAGTGGCCAATTCATCTGGAGGTGAATCTTTATCTTAGGTCTTTCTGCATTATATAGTGACCATGCCTTTTTTTTCCATGTAGTCGAGGCATCATTCATGCTTCATATTGAATTTTTTTGCTTTTCTGTCACAAGTATTTTTATTACACCACTGTCATAAGTATTGTTCCGGCATCATTCATGCTTCATATATCAACCTGGTGAGTTGAGACTTGAGAGTGCTGCTGCACCACTTCAACCAGATATTGAATATAGAAAACAAAAATGATTTCATCTATATCTATGCCTCTATTATACTTAGCTACACCACTTCAACTAGATGGAGAATACAAAAAAAAGAAAAAAAAAATGATATCATCCATATCTATGTCTCTATTTATATTTTAGTGTTGTATTGCTTATTAAAAAATATGTTCGTGCTGTATTATTTTAATGCCAAAGTTTAGGTCCTGGTGGTTTCATTATATTCTCTGTTGGGTTCTAAGACTTTAGGTTCAAATGTATTAGAACTTTATTTTGTAATGTTGGCAAACCATGATCAAAACATTTCGTCTTGTTTTTAGACTTACTCAAAGTATGTTTATGTGTAAAGCTAGAATCAAGTGCACTGTAGGATTTACTATGTAAATCTATCTTGCTCGATCAATCGAAAATTAGACTCAATCGATCGAAGCTCATGCAGATTGTTTTTCTGCAGAATTTTCCAACTCAGCCCAAGCCCATTTGACGTGTAGGATTTTATTTCTTGCCCTAGGTATAAAAGTGAAAACCCTAGCAACATTTTTAAGGTTGTTACAGTTGTTGTTTATGCTGTGTATGTGAATCTCTTATGAGATTTAGAGGTGTTTGCCTTCACATATACTTAGGGTTATCAAGAATCAAGATTATGTCAAAAGCTTGATGATCATTCAGTTGCTGCATTAAGAGCTTAAAGATACACAAGTGAGAGTGCTTGTGCTTGTTGTGAATCCAAGGAAGAAGTAGTTCGTGGACTCGGAGCTGTCACGTGGTCATGGTAGTAAGTTTCCTACTCGAGGTAGCAATAAGATGTTAGTGGTCTAAGTTGCTATTGTGTAAACTTCAATTCTTTCATAGTGGATTTGTTTTGCCTTGAGGATAGCTAGGTTAAATCCTCCCCAAGTTTTTTACATGTTTAGTTTTCCTGAGTTATCATACCGTTGTGTTATTTATTTTCTACACTGTTTCAATGAGATGATTTATCTGTGTTAACCTAGATCTACATAATTTACCTAAGTTAATCACTTGGCTAAATAACTAGGTTAATCTGGTTGTGTTTAAGAGGTCTAAAATCGTACATTCTTAATGATCATAAAAGTCAACATTTACTAAAATCTTGAAATGTTCAACTTTGCTATTGAATAATTTTTATGTATGATGCATATGGATGAGTAAAATATATATTTATTTGTAAATGTTCAAAGCTTAGAAGTTTTATTCCAAAAAACTAGGTTCATGGCTAAGTAATTAGTTTGAAGACTCTAGGTGTTTACCATATTTATGCGCTGCACTTTCAATGAGACATCAGGTGTTTTTAAACTGAGTAACCCTTTGGAGTTCATCAGTGTATCCTTTGTGTGCTAGCTTGTCAAGAAAATATCCAAGACATATCCTTAGTTTAGAACTAAATGCTAATGCACTTTATCTCATATTTCAAGCAAAAGCAAAGCACTCTTTGTGAAACACAAAACCATACTTATATATGATATTGATAGGTTTCAAGGGTCACAGTTAGGGCAAAGGAAGCAGTTAAAGTTGATGAGTATTTTGAGAATTGGTATTTTGATGACGAGTTAGCATGGAAGAATTTTTTTTTCTTTTAAGATTGTAGATGCAGTAAATTTCAATATGCTTTGCACAAGCTAGTTGTTGTGCTTCAAAACAAAACATGAATAGATTGAGGGAAAATGCTTTTGAGCGATCTCAATAGAGTGAGGAAAGCTTTCTACTTTGTTATTGTCTACCTTATTTCAAACGTCTTCAATGTTTTGTTGAACATTGGATGATGGGCTCTAGACCTCCTGTCCTATCCTGCAAGTACCTTACCGGCTTTAAATACAAGCTCCAAAGCTAGAGATTTTGAGGCTTGACATTTGCTATAATTATGTAAGCACATCAAATTGGTTTGCAATCTCTTGCGTATATGCACATTTAGTTTTACACACTGTTCTCTAATCTCTTGTTTTTTCCTTTTCAGCCTAGCGTTAAATTCCCTGAATTTCAAACGCTTACCAAGCTTAAACACCTTAAGATGACAGTTAGCACCAAAAAAGGATCAAGCCTCCTCGGTTTAAATATCTCTAATAAAAGCAGCACCTTTTTTACATATATTTGTCTTTGAGGTGACTATTCTTACCTCATAACTTCACACAAAGCATACTACTAGCTTTTAGACTTTAATCTAGTTGATGCAATCTGCACACTAATTGTTAGCTCATGGTTTATCATCATTTTATCTATTTTAAAAGAAATACTATTTTGAATCGATGAATAGTGGTAATTATTTCATTCCAATAGTTGATCAATAGTTGAACCCGCGTCTTCTGTATTTGATCAATAGTTGTTTGTTTGCAAATTGATTTTGCTTAGTCTTACTCTATTTGGGAGTTTTGCTAAAAAAATTCTTCATGATCCCAATATAAAAATAAATACTCTTATGTGAGAAATTGCTAAACTTTGAAAAGTGAAGATAATGACTCCAATAGAATTGAACATTCATTTCAACACCTTTTCCTTAGAAACACATAATGTCAATGTTTCTGACATATGACAATTCGAGTTAAAAGATGTAGCTTTATTTATTTAAAATCATTTCATCCATTTATTCTTTAATCTAGGTGATGCAATCTGCACACTAATTGTTTTCTCACGTTTTCCTTTTTTTTTTAATTAAAATCTATTTAACAGATACCCCTTTGAACTATAATTGCTCATTTGTTGTAAGCATTTATATCATGTATTTCTCAGGAAAAGGTGTTGAAATGAATGTTCAGTTCTGTTGGAGTCATCATCTTCACTTTTAGTAATTTTTATATTGGGATGATGAAGAAACTTAAAATAAAAAATAATTAAAAAAAACTAGGGTAAAACTGAGCAACATCAAGCTGCAAACAAATAGCTATTTATCAAATACAAAAAACACTATTCTCCACAACCACATAACACTCTATCTTGAATAGAAATCTTGAATTTCTTATGGCCCTTAACAATGCTCTGACCTCCTCTCTAATGGCTTTAAATCTGGTTTCATTAGATTAAATTCACCCTACATCTTCTAATCATCTTTATTTGTTCCTGATTCCAAAGGATTTGGCCAGTCGTCATTATTTGTTGTTTGATTGTAATCTATATTTTTTACTTACACATATCCCCTTGAGAATCATTGCTCTTTGTTTTGAAATTCCTTACTTTTTCTTTTTTGATTGCATGCATGATATGATTCTTATTTCCTTTTTCCCAATTACAGTCGACATTGGACAAGTGCAATGTAGAAAGAAAAGCAAGGAAGGTGAAGAAATATCCCAATGAACACCTCAAGTAGGTGGAAATGGTTGGGTTTGCAGGGTGTGCAATAGACATTCAGCTTGTTGTTTACTTACTTGAAAGTGCCGTCAACCTTGAGAAGATTGTTATTAATCCTTGTTCACCATATATAATGCTAATCCGTTGCCCGAAGAATGAGAGGACAACTATGAAATATAAAGGTGCCAAAGAAGCTGCCAAGAGGCTAAAGGAAAAACTACTCATAGGAGCTGAGTTTGTTGTATTGTAATCATCCTTGTTAATATTAGTGAGTGATGGTGTATGCTAGTTAATATTTATCGATATGTAGAGAGTTTGAATTGTTTTTGTTTTAGTGATATTTGATATTTATATCCAAGCAATTGTGATTTGTGACATGGACAAGTAATTCTTATATTGTGATGGTTGTCTTCTATTGTTCCTAGTTGATTTGTTTATTCTGTTATTAAAATTTAAAAATGAGTAATGTCAATTTTTGTAGTTGATGTTGACAATCCGCAATTTATCTGTATTAACTGGAGGTGTTCATGTAAACGCTACCCGAATAAAATGTTCAACCTGGCTCGATGTTGACAGTCCCCATTTTTTACATTATTTATACTTTAAACATGTGTTCTACCAACACTTTTGAAACCATAGTTATCACATTATTTTGAACACCATTACTTAAACACTGCTATTAAACAACTTATTTACATTCAATATTACTTTTTTTTTAAGGTTTACACAGCTTTTTTTTTTTCTTTTTTCTGTTTTCTTTTTTTTTCATCTTTTAATAAACAAAATGTCCAATATTTATTTTTTATTAAAAAAAAAATCAAAGTTAGCAAATTGTATAGTAAGCATCATTTATTATAATCACTTTAAGTGTTTTCATGAGTCGTGATTAGGTTTGCAATCTTAAAGTTTACCTTCTTATCTCTCAAGTTTGGCCTATTGGCCCTCACCATACACAATAGATTTCAGGTTAATGGGTTAAGCTAACAGGCTAATCAGGTTGATAGTCAGTTAACTATGATGATAATTGAAAATTAGCAATAAATTCGCCCTTCTAATTATTAATTTTAATTTCATGTTCTTCCATACAAATAGTATCAATCTATTTAAATCTTCAAAATTCATCCTCCATAAAACTAATTTTATATGAAATTATTTGGCCAAGTTGTTGTTGTTATTATTATTATTATTATTATTATTATTATTATTATTATTATTATTATTATTATTATTATTATTATAAACTAAAATAAGAAATTTCTCAACAAAAAAAAAAACTTAAATGAGAAATCTTTCACCATGACTGTTACCATCACCATCAGCTAAAGTGAAACTTCATATTTTCACAAAAAATAAATTTTATAGATTTTAATAAATTTTTAAACCTAAAAAAGGGTATAAGTTAAAATTTTATCAATCAATTGCGTTGTCCTGTCTATAGCGTCAATTTAACCCATGTATGATTCTCCCAAAAAAAAAAAAACACTCATGTATCCAAAAAAAAAGTCTGGCCCAAGACAGAAAAACTCACAAAAAGAAAAAGAAAGGAGAAAGTCCTCCAACCAACCCAACTCTCAAGCCCAGCCCAACAAGGACAACACAAAAAATGACACCGTTTTATTTGAGAATAAAAAGCCTTGTTAAAACCTAGCAAAACCTGGCCAAAATGGAAAATTAGCAATAATTTCCAAACAATATAATTAGTAACTAATGTTTACAAACTATATTTTTTACTAGCATCTCGAGTCTATGACTCGATTTTGGGCCTAAAAATTGAGTCTTTGAGGGTCGATTTTCACGGGTCTAATCCGTAATCCGTCCGATGTGGTATTTTTTCCACGTGGCGTCTACTTGGAAATCGAGTCTTTAAGACTCGATTTACATCTTATATCTGTCGCCTTTCTCTTTTCCTTCTTTCTTCTTTCTTACTTATTTTCCTTCTTCTTTTTTCCTGTTCTTCGTGCCTCTCTCCTTACTACCTCTCCATCTACTTCTTTCTTCCTCCATTGATCTGCACAAGCCTAGCGGCTGACCCACGCTGACCCATGCCTCGACCCAAGCCACTGCGCGACCCACGCCACGAACCAGGCCGCTACTCGGGCACCCGCAACCCAGGTAGCCGCGCACCCAAGTCGCACGACCAGGCAGACGCGAGCCCAGGTCGCACGACCCAGGCCACCGCGCGCCCAGGTTGCGCGACCCAGGTGGGCTTGCTCACCTTGGTTTTTTTTTTTTTTTTTTTTTGTGGTGGTTTTGGCTCAGTCATTATCTTCTACAAACCCATGGTGGTTGGTGGATTTTGATGTGGGATAGGCAAATGTGGGTTTTGTTGGTTATTGTGTATTTCTGGGAATGGATGGACTTAGACTAAATTTTTTTTGGCTTGTAAATCGAGTTTTAGAGACTTGATTTCTAAGTAGAATCCACATGAAAAAAATGCCACATCAGACCTGATTAGACCATGAAAATAGAGTCCAAATCGAGTCTCTTAGACTCGAGATGCTAGTAAAAAATATAGTTTGTAAACAGTAACTACTAATTATAATGTTTAAAAAATATTGCTAATTTCCCATTTTGGCTAGCAAAACCTAGCTAGAGAGCCAAAACATGCGCAGACCCACAGCCGTATTCGACTCTACACAGTCTACAGCAAGTAGCAGCAAAAATGGCGGAGAAGGGAAATGACAAGGATTTTCAGACGATGAAGGAAGTTTGGAGAGTCGTCCAGTGGCTAGGCAGGAGTTGACAAAAGCACAAGAGTGTGCCAATGCGCCGGCCGGAATTATTGTAAACTTGTCGAAATTGCCAGTTTCATGTGAGAATTACAACATTGCCGGCCAGTGCATCAGCATGTTCTTGTGCTTTTGTCAACTCCCGCCTAGCTGCTTGGACGGCTCTCCAAACTTCCTTCATCGTCTGAAAATCCTTGTCATTTCCCTTCTTCGCCATTTCTGCTGCTACTTGCTGTAGACTGTGTAGAGTCGAATACGGCTGTGGGTCTGTAGGAAAATACATTTAGCGACGTTTTTAAAACGCTGCAAATATCCACACCTATAGCAACGTTTCAAAAACGTCGCAAAAGCTGCTCATTATTTTAAAAAAAAATTAAAAATGCTATATAAACCTGTTTTAAATTCAACAATAACTAACACAAGCTTGTAATATATCAAATGTACCTACTAATCATCAATATTCCACAATAACATATTAACCATATATATATATATTTGTATAATACCAATACATGTATCACTTTAACTAAGTGGGTTGGTTGCCTAAGATTAAGTGTAGCTATTAAATTAAGTTTCTTAGTTAGTTAAAAACCCATTAATATATATGTTTGGAACATAGTCTATTTTGCAATCCTATTGTTCATCCCCTGCCACTGCTAGAAGTTATAATATTGAAAAACAAATACTAACACTCTAAAGAAATACTTACAATGATTCAGCCCTTGATCCTCAAGTCCTTTTGCCCAAGAAGCCAAATCTGAATAACATAATTTTCTACCAATTTCCAACCAAAATAGAATAAAGCAAAAATTAGTACAAAACTCCATGAACCATTAAAGAAAAACCAAATCAAAGCAAACCCATAAGCCAAAAAAAAAAATTACACTTTAAAGAAACTTGAACAACAAAAACTTTAAACCAAAACTGAAAAATAGCAAAAATTAGCACAAAAGCTCCATGACCCATTAAAGAAATACCATATCAAAGCAAACCTATAAGCCAAGAACAAATACTTACACTCTAAAGAAAATTGAACAACAAAAACTTTCCAACCAAAACTGAAAAATAGCAAAAAAGCTCCATGACCCATTAAAAAAAATACCATATCAAAGCAAACCCATAAGCCAAGAACAAATACTTACACTCTAAAGAAACTTGAACAATAAAAAAGAGGGAAAAAAGTATGGTGGTGGCAGTGGGTCTTAGTGGAGGTTGATGACGGCCGCGGTGGTAGTGGGTGGAAGGGAAAAGATGTGTGGTGGTCCTAGAGAAAATGGGTCACAAAGAAAACACTAGGAACAAAGAACAAAGAAAAGAAAAGAAAAGAAAAGAAAGGAAGGGGACAATGAATAGTGAGCCTAAGAAAGAAAAGAGTGGGACACAGAGTGAGTTAATGAAAAGAAAGAAAAAAAAAGTGTAGGCCAAAAAAAAAAATATAGAGGGAAAAAAAGTGTGGGAACTTGAAAGTCAAAATGTTTAGAACATATAGTGATGTTTTCGAAACGTCGCTATAGAGTATTTGAAAGTGTTAACTTTAATCAAGATAGCGCATTTTTTTTGGGAACCTGAAAGTTAAAAGTTTAGAACATATAGCGACGTTTTCGAAACGTCGCTATAGAGTATTTGAAAGTGTTTGCTTTAATCAATATAGCGAGTATTTTTTTTTTTCACCAACAGGCAGGATCATTTGTTGTAATCACTATAGCGACGTTTTAGAAAACGTCGCTATAGAGTATTTCTTTTTTAGACACATGCTCAGTACATTATCTTTAATCGTCACTATAAATGAGATATGCGCTGCTAAAACTATACTTCTTGCGACGTTTTAAGAAACGTTGGTATTGTTTTGAGTTACAGCGACGTTTTTTAAAAGACGTCGCTAAAATCTCAATCTTTAGCGGCGTTTTTAGAAAACGTCACAGTATGCCACTTATAGTGGCGGATTTAAAAACGTCACTTAAAAAAATGCCACCTAAACCCAGATTTCTTGTAGTGATGTATATCTTCCAATTTTGGTTCTTAAATTAAGCTTATATTGCTTTGCAATAATTATAATGTGACTTTTCAACCCAAGTGTAGGCAATATGAATTTGGACCAAACCACACGTGAGTTTACTGTAATTACCCATTTTTATTTTTAAGTTTTAGAGGCACTGTACTTACACAATGTACGCAATTTGTTTAATTGTATAACTCAGTTGAGAAAGAAAGACAATATATCATGAGATGACTAATGAGTTTAAAAGAAAATTATAGTATATTGATGTGGCTTATTTTGAGGGGTCGAAAAAAAAAATGGTGGTCCACAAAAGTAATAAGCAATAAATCATAATGTCCTACATATAGGATAACGGTAGAAATTTGTGTGGTAAAATCGTAAAAGGTATCTATAAAATTAGTAAATTATTCTTGAATTCTATCAGTCGTGGGGACCTCTAATAAGAGGCACCACATCATCATTTCTATCTACTTCTATTTAAGAGCATTTACATTTGGGTACCTAAAAAAATACTTATTTTACCATCTAAAATGCTACTTTATTTATTTTAACATATCATTGTACAACTCATCTAACATCCCAATTCTCATATTTCACATCTAAACTAATACTATTCATTATTTTATTCATTTGACTCTCTTTATCCCTCTACCTCACTGTTTCTCTCTTCATTCGTTGCAATTTCTCTCTCTTCCTCTTTGTCTCTTGCTCTCTTCGCTCACAATCAAAACTAGCCACCATAACCACAATGAATACGAGCCATTACCACCACAATTAATACCCTTCCCAAAATAAAAATAAAAACAAATAAAACTCAACCACAACAACCACCACCCTCACAACCCACCACCACCACCACCACCACCACCATCACCATCAACAGCTAACAAAATCACATAGCTATGCATAGAAAACCAAATTTAAAAAATCACATACTCATTTTGAAATCACAGTCATATACCTTGATCTCTCAACCAAAATCTTCGAAACTGTCAACCCACCAATCACAACCACCACCACAACCACTAATCTACTCTTCGAAGGACACAAGATCATTGAGTGACCACCCAAAGCGTTCAGGCTCGTGATAGGACAACCCACCGAGATAGGGCTAAGATACCTCATCTCGATGTGTTAAGCAAATTGGAGAGAGAAAGGGGGGGTTTGTCAAGAGACTAAAAAGAGAGAATATATTTTTAATTTATTTAGGAAGAGAGAGACAATAAAATAGTATATTTCAATTTTCCCACACGTCTACAGTAATTAGGGGTGTTCGCGATGTGGTTTAGTGCGGTTTGGCCAAATCCATAACTGCACTGCAATTTTGCAATTACATGTGCAGTGTGATTTGGTCGGTTTTGGATGGTATATTATTGAAGATGTCATGACCAATTTCTAATTTACTATTCATAATCATGACAATATGATAGTAAGTTTTTTAAAAATATATATAAAACATGTGTAACAAAAAAAGTAACACAAATATATACAGAGCCCAAAAAAAAAAAATCTATGACAATTTGGCAGTAAACTAAAAGTACTACAAACATATAGTGTATACAAAACAATACGAAAAATATTATTAAACTTTTGAACTTTTGATTTTGTGAGAGTGGGCATGAAATGGAGAAGTGGATGATGTTTTGAACTTTTGATTTTGCATCTAACAAAAGTGAAATCTTTTTAAAATGAAACTGAATGCAAGATTAGGCTAGCCACTTATTTCATATATCATTAAATTATTAATATATATTTAATATAAAATAAATTAAAATACAGGTGAGGTGCGGTGCGGTTCATTTCCAATTGCGGTGTGGTACAGTTACTTCATTTTGCGGGCGGTTTTGGTCGGTTTGGGCGTGGTCGTACGATTTGGTGAACACGAACACCCTTAACAGTAATCTCTATTTTAAGGGAATTTACTATTCACAATTGCTTAAAAAATTTTAGCAATACCCACCCAATGCTAATGCTGGAAGAGCATCAACATCATTTGTTCTAAATATAGGTCATTTTTACATCAAAAAATTTTATTTCAACACACAATTTTACAATACGCTTTACATCATATTTTCTATCCTTCGATTCAATACATTAAAATAGTGTTAACTCAATATTCCTATTAAAAAAAAAAACACAACCCAATGGTAAATGAACAAGTGATCACCAACCAACAACCACTGTCACAACCACCGCATCCTCCACTCCATAACCCAAAAAGCACAACACAAAATAAACCCAACCAAATCTAGCCAAACACCTATAACGAACCTGTAGCCACTAGCAGCAAAAACAACAACAACAACCGCAAAAAGAACCCACCAACCACAATCAAGACCACCACCCACGAAACCCAAAGGCCACAACTTGACCACCACCACCACGGAAACCCAGAGGACAACATCAACTACAACAATTGACATTACTCGTTTTTCAATTTCAATAACAGAATAAACAAATCAAGTAGAAACAATAGAAGACAACCATCGCATTATAAGAATTACTTGTCCATGTCACAAGTCACAACTACTTTGATATAAATATGAAATATCACTAAAACAAAAACAATTCAAGCTCTCTACGTATTGATAAATATTAACTTGCACACACCAACAATCACTAATATTAACAAGGATGATTACATTATAACAAACTCAGCTCTTGTAAGTTGTTTTTCCTTTAGCCGCATGGCAGCTTCTTTGGCACCTTTGTATTCAACAGTAGTCCTAATATTCTTTGGGTAGGGGATTCCCACTACATATGGAGCACAAAGATTAACAATAATCTTCTCAAGGTTGATGGCACTTTCGAGTAAGTAAACAACAAGTTGAATGTCTATTGCACGCCCTGCAAACCCAACTATTTCCACCTCCTTAAGGTGTTCATTGGGATATTTCTTCACCTTCCTTGCCTTTTTAGGAAAATTCATCTCTGACAATATAAACTGTAATTGGGAAAACAAAAATAAGAATCATGTCATGCATGCAATTGGAAAAGGAAAGTAAGGAACTTCAAAACAAAGAGCAATGATTCTCAAGGGGATATGTGTAAGCATATAATATAGATTACCATCAAAAAACAAATAATGATGACCGGCTACGTTCTTTGGAATTAGAAACAAATAATGATGATCAAAAGATGCAGGGAAAATTATATCTAACAAGACCAGATTTAAACCCATTAGGGAGGAGGTCAGAGCATGGTTAAGGGTTGTATCATGATTGACTGGCATGTGGTGGTATAGTGTTTTCTATATTTGAAAAATAGCTATTTGTTTGCAGCTTGATGTTGCTCAGTTGTACTCAATGTTGGAGTTTTTTTTTTTTAAATGTTTCTTCATTGTCCCAAAATAAAAATAAAAACACTTACGTGAGAAATTGCTAAAAGTGAAGATGATGACTCCAATAGAACTGAACATTCATTTCAACACCTTTTTCTTAGAAATACATAATATAAATGCTTATGACAAATGAAAAATTCGAGTTCAAATGAGTATCTGTTAAATATATATATATATATATATTAAAAGAAAAAAAAAAAAAAAAGGAAAAACATGGGACAACAGCAGATTGCATCACCTAGATTAAAGAATAAAATAAAATAAAGCCTTTGAACTTGAATTGTCATTTGTCGGAAACATTAACATTATGTATTTCTAAGGAAAAAGTTTTGAAATTAATGTTCAATTTTATTGGAGTCATCATCTTCACTTTTCAAAGTTTAGTTGTTTCTCGCATGAGAGTATTTATTTTTATATTGGGATGATGAATAATTATTTTAACAAAACTCTCAAATAGAGTAAGACTGAGCAACATCAATCTACAAACAAACAATTATTGATCAAATATATAAGACCGGGTTCAACTATTGATCAACCATCAGTTCAAAGTAGTATTTAACATATATATATATATATATATATATATAAAATGATGATAAACCACGAGCCAACAATTAGTGTGCAGATTGCATAACCTAGATTAAAGACTAAAAGCTACTAGTATGTTTTGTGTGAAGTTATGAGGCAAGAATAGTCACCTCAAAGACAAATTTATGTAAAAAAGGTGCTGCTTCTATTAGAGGTATTAAACCGAGGAGGCTTGATCCTTCACTTGCGCCAACTGTGACCTTAAGGTGTTTAAGCTTGGTAAGAGTTTGAAATTCAGGGAATTCAACGCCATCCTGAAAAGGAAAAAACAGGAGACGAGAGTAAATTGTGTAAAACTAGATAAACATATATGTAAGAGATTGCAAATGAATTTGAAGTGCTTACATAAGTATAGGAGTGAACATCGAGCGTCAAACTCTCTAGCTGATAAAGGTAGCTCGAAAGAGAGCCAAATGCATAATATATAGGATGCGAATACATCCCACCAATACGTACATCTAGAAGATGGGGTGCAGAATGAACATGCAGTCTTATTTCATTACCAACATAGCCAAAAGACTCAAGATTTGGGGCATTAATCTCAATACTTTTAAATTCTAAACAACGTATTATGTGCAAGTACTTCAATTTCAACGATGAATCGTAAATCTTCAGATTCACTAAATCTTCAGAATTGTCCACATGTAATCTTTCAAGCGAGGGACAATTGGAAAGGAAGTGCTCCAGAAGCTCTCCAGTTACACGTATGTATTTTAGAGTGAGGGATGTGAGGGACTTGATACAAGTTTTATCACTTGTAAAACGCTCATTTGGAAACCTATAAGAATTACTCGCATCTTTGAATGGCTTTGTTGCTGTAAAGTCCAATTCAAGTGTCTTAGCTCCCTTTGAGATTGCAAAGTCAATCCATCCATCAACGTGACTTTTAGAACCATCATCAAACTCAAAACAAACTCTAAACTCATCTATAGTTGAGACTCGACATGATTTTAGAGTGTCATTCACCCACTGTAAAAATTTCTTCCTTTCAAATTTCAATGATTTCTTTCCTTTCTTAATTTCCCACATTGTATATAGACCATCAAGGTCCAAACTACAAGGCAAGAATGGAGACAGACATTACCATCTATGGGAAAGAACACTAGTTCTAAATGTACTTTTTCTGTTCTGTACTATGTGTGCGCAATGGGTTGTTTAAACTTTAAACTACAACTGTACTGATTAGGTCAACAGAGAAAGAATGACTAATAAAGAGTTTAAGAGTTTAAAAGAAAAATATGTAGCATGTTGATGTGGCTGATTTCGAGAGGTGGGAAAAAAATGGATGGTCAATAAATCAAAATGTCCTATCATGGATTTACGTATCAAATCTTTGTTATCTTTTCTATCATTAAGGAGTTTCCATATTTAGATTCTTTATTTTTATTTTTTTTGGTAAATTACAACTTATTCACATGTGGTTTGTTTAAAATTTAAGTTGCTTATTTGTGATTTAAAATTTGATACTTTACTTACTTGAGATTTGACTAAAATTTAAGTTGTCTACCTGTGATTTAAAATTCCATGATGAAAGTATTTCGATTGATAGTTTTTGAATTTATTTAATCTTTTATTTTTATATTTATTGTGTTTTTGGAGAAGAGAGATATAAAAGTTGAGCAAAATTACATATTTAGTTTTGTTTTTAACAGAGGTGGGTTATAGAAATCTAACTAAGCTAACCTCAGGTGAGTAAAGTGTCAAATTTCAAACCACAGGTAAGCAACTTAAATTTCAACCAAACCACAGGTGGATAAATTGTAATTTGCCCTTTTTTTAGTTTAAAATGCTCATATACCCATATATTTAAGTAAAGATAAAACTAAAGAATAATTTGATAAAATTTAATGGATAATGATAAAGTATTGCGGTATGTACAGAATTTTTTTTTTTTTTTTAATTTTATGTCATGTGTACTATCTAAAATATTTTCAATTTTTGTATTAGGTTATTTTTTTGGAGAATATAATTTTTGTATTAGGTTAGTTAATGTTACACAAAGGAAAATAGTCAATATAAATAATAATAATAACCCAATAAAAATGAAATAAAGTAGAAAGAGTCAACTCTTTTTTATATTAAAAAATAAAATAAAATTCATGTATATATTTATGGCTTAAAAAATGTGTAACTCTTGCATTAAATATAAATTGAACTTTTTTTTTGGTAAATATAAGATAGATAAATCAACTAAAAGGAGAACAAGGTCTCAGGGCATTCCCTACTTAAGTACACACCATACATCTCAGAATTAAAAATGCAAGAAATGTCCATAGGCGGACTTAAGAAAATCTCAAAAGAACTCTCTTGAACAGCCCCCATTCTAGCAAGCTTATCAGCACTTCTATTCGCTTCACGATAGCAGTGTTTAAAACGGATCCGGGGAATACGAGAAGCCAGCTGCTTGCAATCATCCACCAAAGGAATAATTAGGCTGTTAGAGCAAAGAGGGGTGAATAATGCATCTAAATAGATCATGCATCAAGCTCTACTTCTACAGCACTGAAATTACGATCAACACATAAAGCTTGGCCATCACGAAGACCCCATAATTCAACCTGAAAGCTGGATGTAATGCCGATATTTCTTGCAAAACCCACAATCCAATTCCCCTCCTCATCATGGATAACACCCCTGCCTCCTGTCAGACCGGGATTTCCTAACAACAAACCATCGGTGTTGAGCTTTACCCATCCTTGAGCTGGCCTTTGCCATCTGATCTACTTAACTATCCAATCTACTGCAACGTTTGGGGAGTAGGCACAATAGAAAAATTCCCTAGCTTTTTGAGTCATTTCTTTTGCCAGGTTCAAATTGGAACTCTTGTTCTTAAAAACCACCTAGTTTCTATTGCTCCAAATCAACCAGACCGTGAAGGGGAAGATCACCTTCCAAGGGATAGAGCAATTCGCCTTGCCTTTCTCTGTGGTATGATTCCAAGGAGATTCTAGGTAGGCATGATGACTGGACAATCCCTTAGAGCATGTGCAATTGATTCGACACCAGTGTGGCACAGGGGGCATGTTAGATCCATTATCATCCCCCTAGCTATAAAAAATTCTTTAACACCAATGCTGTCATGGTAGCACTTCCATAAGAAAGCTTGAATTCTTGGCAAAGTTTTGAGTGTCCAAATCCAATTGCCTTGAAAAGGGAGAGGAGGACCTAGGCCTACAGCACGCCTATATGCACTCTTAAGATCAAAATCTCCATCCCTTAACTCCATCCATATCGTCTATCCTGACTAATACCAGTCATAGCCATCGAGATTGCCTAAATTTCCTTCTTGCAACTTGTAGGAAGCTCGAAGGGGATCCTTGCCCAATTCCAACCAACTGGAGAAATAACATCTTTAATTCTTTCTTCCTCACTAGCAAGGGGCAGGGGTCCTTGAATTAGATGTCTCAAAGGTTCCTCATTCAACCATTTGTTGTTCCGAAAATTGAGATTACTATTTCTCCTAAGCAGCCACCTTATGCCTTCAAGGAAAACATTTTTCCCTTTCTTCATGCCAGACCAGATTTGAGAGCATGGCAATCTGTCACAGTTTCTAGAACGAACTCTTTACTAAGAGCAATACTTGTTTTTTAAAACTCTAGCCTAAAGAGATTCGCTCTCCATATGGAACCTCCAATTCAACTTGGTCAACAAGGCAATATTCCTACCCTTAGCCAACTGCAAACCCAACCCTCCTTCCATTTTTGGTCTCGTTATCTTTTCCCAGCCAACCCAATGCATCCTTTTGTCCTGATCAGATGATCTCCACAAGAAATGTTGAACTGGTCTATCCCTTCAAGAATTTCGCTTGGAAGATGGGTACATTGCATCACATAGGCAGGTATAGTGGACAATGAGGCTTGAACCAAAACCGACTTTCCAACAAGTGAAAGCATATTTTCCTTCCAACCCGACAATTTCAACTTGACCCTTTCCAAAACAAAGTTGAAGTCCTAACTGGATGATCCTGGGCTTTTGATGGTAATTCCAAGGTATCTCCCTAAATTAGGTGTGGATTGAAAACCAAGTATGTCGCTTAGGGATTCCCTTGTATCTCTATCAACATTTGGGGAGAAGAAAACCCTCGATTTAGATTCATTAACCGTTTGCCTCATGAGACTGCAGAAGAGATCTAACACATCCCGAATAGTGGAGCAGTTAATTCGGTCGGTTTTAGCAAATAACACAAGGTCATCTGCAAAGAACAAGTGAGAAAATGCAGGACCTCCTCTTGAGGCTTTCATTGGGGGTCCAGCACTTGGTTTCACATTTTTCTGCAATAAGTTGCCCGAGTTAGTCTATACACAAGATGAAAAGGTAGGGGAAAATGGGGTCTCCTTGCCTAATTCCCTTTGTTGGACAAAACTTTTCAAGGCTGCCCCTTTTGAAGAGAATCGAGGTGGTAGCTGTAGTGACATAACTCATGATAACTTCAACAATACTTTTCAGGATGTTAACTCAATTAAGTATGTCTCTAATAAAACTCCACTCCAACTTGTCATAAGCTTTTTCAAGGTCTATTTTAATTGTCGTGCAACCCACTCTTCCTCTTTTCCTACTAATAGTGTGTATCAACTCCTGCACAATGATTACATTATCTGTCCCCCTTCTATCTAGCACAAAGGCTGATTGAAACGGGGCTACAATTCCATTAAAAAATGGCCTTAACCTGGCCACTATTATATTTGTAATAATTTTGTAGGCTGTGTTGCACAGGCTGATGGGCTTGTAGTTCCCAATAGTCTCAGGCCCTTGAATTTTTGGAATAAGGGCTATATGGGTTTTGTTTAAGTAACCAAGAACTTTCTTCTCCTCAAACACTCATTTAATTTTTTTTTTTTTTGACTAAGTCCCCATCCACTAACCAGAAATGTTGAAAAAATCCCGCATGAGCCCATCTAGTCCCGATGCTTCATTAGCTTTCAACGACCATAGAGCTGCTTTAATCTCCTCATCAGACACTTCACAATCTAAGCTATTCTTTCCTCCTCTGTCAAACCAAGCTACCACCTAGATGAGTCATAGAATTCCCAAGAAGATTGACGGTGAGAAATGCATACACACACACACACACACACACACACACACACACACACACTAATAACATATCTACCATATATTATATAATAAAAGTTGGACTTAGAAGTTGTAGTTGCGCCAAGAAGCTTCATCAAATTGCAAAAAAAAATTTAATTTAATTTTAAAATAGATATAATTTCTTTCTGTTCTTATCTTTTTGTCTTATAATTTATAAGTTGATAAAATCTTAATTTAATTACAATCCAAATTCTTCATCTATTTTTTTTTTACATCAATTATATTACTAAACCTCAAAAACAACAACATTATTAGTTCATATTTTTTAGATTTTCAAAAAAAAATAGCTATAATATTTTGTTCTTATCTTCTTCTCCTATAACTCACACTTCTACAAATTAGACTAGCATTATACTTTTTGTTTATGTCCACTTCTTCAATGTGGAATGTATATATCAAATAATTCATAATAAATATCCACCATGCTATTTCTTTTCTCTATTCTTTTCTTCTTCTACCTACAACCTTACAGGTATGTATATTTTTACACTTTTTATTTATTAATTTACTCTAATTTTTTTTCCATCAAATTGAATAGGTTGTGTGTATTTTTTTGTCTTTTGTTTAACCTAACTTTATTAAGTTTTATCCGATTTATATGGTTATGGTTTGAGAATCAATCATTAAATATGCTTAGACATGATTTTTTATTATTTTGTCTATTGTATATGAATTAAATGTTTATGACATGGGTTCCACTAGTGATATGTTGTTACACATCTATGCTTAATATGGTTAGACATGACTTTCTATTATTTTGTATATAATATAATAATTACATGTTTATGACATGGGTTCCAATGGTGATATGTTGCTTCCATCCTTGAATTTTGATTTAGTGAACAATCTTATTTTTAGCTTATTATTAAGAATGTCCTAATATAAATTCGATGATATATTCTATCTATTTTATTATTTAATTTCACTTAAATTAGAAAATGTTTTCTTATTTTCTTTAGTTTACACATGATTCTTGATTAAGTTGTGCATCACATAAGCATAATAATAGTATATAATTAAAGCCAAAACTGAGAGAAATCTAATTAGAAACTAAATTGAATTCTAATTTTTGTCTAATTTTGTGCAACTTGTCTTATATAAGTTTTTTTTAAAATTCTAAAATAAATAAACCATCAAAACTCAATAAAGGGGGGGGGGGGGGGGAAGTAAACTGATGTGTATATCTAAAAAGAAAAACTAAAATAAATAAATAAAAGAGAGTGAAAGAGAGAGTAAAACTCATCTATAACTTAAAAAAATATGTAACTCTTATACTAGGTATATTTTGAACACATATATGTGTAATTGTGATTGTTTTTCATTATACTGTGCATATACACGAATTATACACTAGTGTATTATAAAATTAGTAAATTACTCTTGAATTCTATTGGCTGTGGAGGGCCTCTAATAAGAGACACCACATAACATAACATTTTACAATTCACTTAACATTTTAATTCTTATTTTTCATATCTAAACTAACACTGATGGAGATCAACACAAGTATTACTCGTCCTTGTGTTGTCATCCAAAGAAAGCCACACTTATATCAGCTCGTCCAAGAATGAGAACATACAAAGACACTCGTCCATTGACGACTGAGTTATATAGTGAAGGGAGCTCTACACAGACGAATTTATCTACAGACAACAAATACATGAACGAACAAAATATAATTAGTGAGTTTTGTGGAAAATCTTCCATTAGATTCACATAAACAAAATACAACACGTTGTTTGATACATGGAAGTAATTCCACATACTACGCTCCATATAATTCATTTTCTTTATCAACCACCAACATCACCCACAATGGTGATGGATCCAAACAAGTAGACTACGTCTAACTCTTTATAAAAGGGGTAAATTCTCTTCATCCAAGGTATGTTCTAACCATTCACTATTTTTCATTCTTGTGTCCTAGAGAGAAACTAACTTAACCGTCGAAGAGTCTTTGACCAAATCACACCGGTTACCTTTGACATTCTTCTCTTTCTTTTCAGGATTCACAGCCATTACCAAGTCCGAAGTATTTTAGTCCACTGATTTTCGTGCATCATCAAACACTATTCCCTTGCTTATTCATTTCACTCTCTTCCTCACTCTCTTTCTTCGCCCATTGCAATTTCTCTCTCTTCCTCTATGTCTTTTTCCTCTCTTCACCCACAATCAACACAAGCCACCACCACCATTAACAACCACCAAAATCACATACATATACCCATAAAACCAAATAAAAAAATTCAAATAATACCCATTCTGAAATCACAGTCACATACCCAAATCCAAAAAATCACATACCCAGATTTGCCAACCCAAATCTTCAAATCTGCTGATCCCACCAATTATGACCACCACCACAACCACCAATCTACACTTTGGAGCATGAAAAATTGTTGAGTGACCACCTAAAGTGTATGAGCTCGTGATAGGACATAACCCATTGAGAGAGGGTGAGATACCTAATCCCAATAGGTTAAGCGGCATGGAGAGAGAGAGAGAGAGAGAGGGGAGTTTTTCAAGGATATTTTTGATTTGTTTGGGAAGAGAGAGAATAAAAATAGTATATTTCAATTTACCCACATAGCTACAGTAATCCTTATTTTTACGAATTTACAGTTCACAATTGCTAAAATTTTTTGGCAATACCCACCTGGATAAAGGTTGTTGTTGGGGCGTTTTTTTCTAAAATGGCAATTTTAGGGGTTTTACACCCTCCAATGCTAATGCTCTAAGTATCATCATAAGTTGTTCTAAAAATATGTCATTTTAACACATCAAAAAACTACTTAATTTTTTTAGCACATCAAGAAGGAGCGCCAGTCTCCGTACTTTGAAAGCGCCTAAAAATTACTCATTTAGAACTACAACGGTTGTTTTAAGCGTCCATAATTAGTCTCAGCCAAAAAAAAAAGTTCATAATTAGACTTGATTTAAAGTCAGGTATTGTTTGATCATAACCTAGGGGAATTGTGGTCATTAATATAATGGGTAAACTATATAATTAGTCCTCAATCTTTACACTATATCTCAATTTAATCACTTACATTTCAAATGTGTCAATTTGGTGTCTAATATTTTGGTATTGTGTCAAAATGGTCTCAACCGTTAAGTGATGGATGAAAAATACTGACACAGCTAATAGTTAAAATAAAATATTATTTTTTTGCCCCATAGACTTCCACATGTATTGTCACGTCAGCATAAACTTAAAAAAAAAAAAAAAAACAAATGCCATGTGTCCTTCATATATTATATTATATATATATATATATATATATATATATATATATATATATTTCTTTTCGTTTCATTTCTTTTGCTTTGCTTTCTTGGGAAACAAACGGGATTATAATCCCAGAATTGAAAAATTCAACATCATTTTCCTTGCATTTTCTCAGCAACCAAATCAAGGAAAAACCAAACGTTGAAGCTTAAGCCACTCACCCAATTTCCTTGTTCTTCTTGCTCGCCGTCCACACTATTGTGCTTAATCAAATCAAAATTTTCCGCTTCTTTAATCTCAACCAATGATCAAATCCTTTACCCTTGCTCTTCCTAGGCGCCGCCAAAGTGTTGTGCTTGTTGGCATCATCTTATACCTCTTCTTTAGCAACAATTCAATTACGCCTATGAGCTATGAAAATAATAGTGGACTTAATGGAGGACCTTTAAATTTCTATAAGCAACATAAATATTGTGTATTTGAAGTTTCTTTCAGAAATGGGTTTGTAGTTAGTTTCATAACTTTTGCGTTTTCATTAATATTGTTTTTCCCTTGTTTGATTTTGGAAAATTGCAAGAAAATGAAGTTAAAAATTTTCAATTATGGGTTTTGTAATCCTGTTTGTTTCCCAAGAAAGCAAAGCAAAAGAAAATGAAAGGAAAAAAAAAAAGAAAAAAGAAAAACAAAGGTTGGGACTATTTTGACACAATACTAAAAGGTTTAAGGACTAAATTGACACACTTAAAACATTAAGGATTAAATTGAAATACAATGTAAAAGTTAAGGACTAATTATTTAGTTTACCCTAATATATAGTCACAGCAGATGGGTGAAAAGAAATCTCGTTGAGTTTTATCTAGCAAAAGGAGAGTGAAAATTTGCATCTGCATGAGCCCACTACTGGTCATGGCTTGTAAAAATTGAGGGAAAGATAGCAATGTTCATGAGGATCTGTAAATTCGTCAAGCCGAATACTAGCGTATCTTAATTCATTAGTTTCGGTTCAACGTGCACGCATAATTTTTTTTTTTAATCAATAATCGGAAGAAACATTAGATTTACAATTCAAGAAAAAAAAAAAAACACAGATTATGACAGGATACATCACAAGCCACCGATATAACATATTTCAAATATATAGATGTGTTTAAGAAAAGCAGTAGATCATAATGTTATATAGATATGATGTCCAAAACGAACTCAAAAGTTAATACTAATAGTGATGCATAAGGGATTTACAATAGAGATGTTTTTCCACTTCATTTGCCAATACAGAAAGACAAATACTTCTCCAAACATTCAGTTACTTCCAGATATGTGCTAGCAACTATTCAGCAGCTCCCAAAAATGTGGTATCACCCTTCATAGAATGGAATAAAAATATTAGATTCAACTTTGAAAAGTACTAAAAATGAGAATCATTTTTTTATATATATTTGTTTGGATTTAGAAGAACAGAAGGTTTAAATGCTATGCATAGAATTTTTTTTTAACAACAATTCATGTACAAAAATTTCACAAAAAGAACTTAGTAATCCTATAAAAAGTGTGCTCAATAATAATATTTTATAGAATTAAATTCATCTTTTACCATTTTCATAGTGAAATTCTTAAAATTTTCATTTTCTATATAAATTATAAAATTATCTACCAAAGTAAATAAAAAACATTTTAATGAGACCAAGTCTTCAAAGACATGAATGATTCAAGACTTTAATAGATAATAGAGCACATTTTACAATAATAAAAAATGAAATTAAGAAAACAAAAACTACCTCATCTCAATAACTACTAGACTAGTTGGTAATTTTTTTTTTAAGAGCATTATTGAATTAACTCAAATATTATTAATAATCGTTTTCATTAATTTGGTGGCAGTGTTGTGAGACACACATGTATCCATTTTGTTGACACTGTATCACATCACTAATAGTGGGAAGGGGAGAACGTGTTTAGAAATTATGTCTATTTCTCATATTTTTCTTTTCAAATTACACTCAAGATGTATCTATGTAAGTCCAGCCAAACCAAAGTATAAGTTTCCAAAAATAAAAGCCGACAAAGAAAAACCCCAAATTGGCTTAGGCCCATCTATTTGACAATCTTTACCATAATTATATAAAATAAAAAATAAAAAGTTCTAGGAAAAATCCAAGTTGATAAAAAAAATTCAGTGAACACATTGATCATGGAAGCCTTAGGGTCATGTTCATTTTACATAAATATTCAATATTTACGTAAAATATACATAAAAACTAATTAATAAATTGTAATATCCACACTTTTTTCTTTTCTTTTTGAGAGTCAATAATATCATCCACCTTAAGTGACCTAGATACAATATACAATGGAACTTAAGGGGCTACGGGATAGGATTGGCCTATTAGGCATGAATACATAATGTGTGAATCACATGTAATTATGCAATAATAGGGATTTTTCTTTTTTTGTTGTTGAAAAAATCATGTTGATTTTGTGTAATTTCTGTTGCTTTAATTACTTCTTGTCTCTCTTGGTGGGAGCACTCAAATTTAACATTGTGAAGCTTTCGGTGATTTGCAAATTATATAGGATTTTCAAGGAAAGCTATGGTAAACACACTTTGTTTGTGAATTGGGCAGAGAGGATATCAATTATAACAGACAAAGCTCCACTTCCAATTTTGACAAGATAGAGGTTCTAGGGCCCTCACATTGAATAAGACAAGTTAATAATCCTAAATAGCATGTATATGACCTAAGTGAATAATAAGGTAGGCTCAAAACCAAGACAAAATAAAGATAGACTTAAGGCTTAGATAGAGAAAATATAGGTCAAAGGTCTAAACACAAAACAAGGATAGGCCTAAGGAAGTTAGACAGACAAGGATGGGAATACCCTTAGACAAATAAGGACAAGCCAAAGGCTCCAAGACAAAACAAGGATGTGGGCCTAAGGCCCAAAGACAAAACAAGATGTGCGTAAAATTCCAAGACAAAACAATAATAGACTTAAGGCCCAACTAGAAAACAAGAATGAGCTTAATGCACCTAGACAAAACAATGATCGACTTATGGCCCCAAGGCAAAACAAGGGTGGGCCTAAAGTCCCTAGGTGAAGTACAAAATAGACTTAATGCCCCTAGATGATAGAAATATGGGCTTACAGCCCAAACAAAAGTAGAAAATAAGATTAACCTGGAGCCCCTAAACAAAATCACATAACTAAAAAGGAAAGACTTGAATCATCAAAAAAATTAGGTCACAAGATTGATTCAACCTCTATAATTATTTTGAGATCTTCTTTGAAGGTTTATTTGTAAGGAAAAGATTATTATTATTTTTCTTGTTTGGTTTGGAAACTCCATTTGTATTTTTTTGGGGGAAAAAGTCTGTTTCTATTTTTCTTTTTCTTTTTGTTTGGGAAAACCGCTTTATTTTTTTTTTCTTGAAAACATTCATTTTAAAAATTTTATAAAAAACTTCTTTCAAATTTTTTTTTGAGAACTTCATCAATTTTTTATAAAGAAACTTTTATGAGAATTTTTTTGGAAGGAAAAATCTCTTGATAATTTAAAAGATTTTGAAAAAATAATTTTTTTTACTTGAAAAAAAATGTAGATCACTTTTTTCCTAGTGGTTGACTGTTTGGGTAGACCTAATAAGCAATACAAGTACAATTAGGCTAATGCGACATGTCATCCCAACAGACGCACGCATAACCCTGCTAGTTGGGTTCTAAGTTAATATAATTGGGTTAACCCTACAAGTTGGGTTCTAAGTTATATATCTATGTCTGGGTAGGGATAATAGTATCTCCTTCAAATGGCCACCCACAACTTGCTAGGGAGCAAAAGATTAGGGCCCGTTAGGTATGCAAGTTCAAACTTATGATTTTAGTTTTTAAATAATATTACACAAAATTGAAAACTATTATTTAAACACATGTACCAAACGAGCCTTAGGTTTTAGATTGGATTGGATTGGAAGGGTATAGAAAATTATTTGGTTTAAGCTTAACATAATTATCAGGGTGGGAAATATTGTTAGACACTACCCTAAATTTTAATTAGTAATATCTGAATATGAGAGAGGACATAAATAGTCGGAGAGTTGAGGATTAAGAAGTGGTGTTTTTGTCATTTTGGCATGGCCTGGTTTTGTCTTAGTCCTAGCCCAAAGAAAGGCCCAAGAAAGACTTGATTTTATTGGGCTTTTCTTATGAATGATTTTTTTTTATATACATATAGTTGCCTTTTTATTCATTTTATTTTATTTATATAAAACGAACCAATTGGAAATGATTATACCAAATGAGCCAGCCTTTTTTTATTACTACTATTCAATCCAATAAAAGTCAATGTGCATTAAACTTGTCCACAAAATCTTTCACACTCCTCGGCATTTCAACAAATTGACAATGTGCATTTCATGAAATCAGGAGCTTATTCTTAGTATTTCCTTCTTCTTCTTCTTTTTCAACTACTTTCCTTGGTCCGAATTTGCCTTAAGAAAATTTTCATGAATTTCTGGTTATTTCCGTATGTTTAATGGCTTATTAAACCAAAAATAGTTTAATGAGTTAGTTTTATGAAAACTAACTTATTATTTATCTACAAATGATAAGATCAATAGCAATCCATTTCATCATCTTTCTTAATCAATTCAACGCATTTCTACTTCTTATCATCAAAATTGTTAAGAACACAAATGCCCAATTTATTAGTTTTTCAAACACAAGTCAAAAGATCGATTCAATGCACTTTTTTTGTGACTGTGTTGTATTTATGTATCCAAATAATGTGCCAATTAGGTCAGTGTAAAATAGACCATTGGTCAAGTAAGTTGGGAAACTCTATAACATAAAAATATATATGCTAGAATCTCATTCTTACTAGTGCAAACGAAGAAATTGCCTCAGAACATTCGTAAAAAAATATGGTTTACAAATAGAGTGCGTTTGCTAACACATTACAAATACACTAGCCGTGAGCGCGTGCTCAGAGATTCTTCCATTTTTTTTAGTAAAAGTTAATAATTTGCATAAATTATAATTTAGGATTAATATATTTTTCAATCACAAAAAAAAAAAAAAAAAAAATCTAGGGGTGTAATGAGTGTAGCATTTGTAGTGAAATAATTTTATGTTATGTGAGTAGTTGCCCAATGTTTTTTAATTTATGTGATGTGAGTAGTTCTTTTTTTTTTTGGGGGGGAGGGGGGGGGGGGGAGTTTTTTTTATGGGAGCCCTGGTGGGTAGCCTTTCTTTCTTATTTTTGGTTAGAAACGTGGGATAGTGGGGCTGGGAAGTGGGAAGTGTGAGGGTAATGGGAAAATTTTAGTTAATTTATCTGAACTTTATTTCTCTTCTTAAGGAATAAGAATAGATTAATTAAATTAGGAGTATTTTTTACAGTAAAAAAAAACAATAAATAACTTTCTGAATCTTCTTAATATATACAGATTACTCAATATCAAATTTTTAACAAAATGTGAAATCCCTATAAAGGAAAAATGTGCAGTAATAAAAGGGTCTGAACAATCAGATCGTGGGTCAAGTTCAGGCGAGTGCAGATTTGGTTGCTTTGCTAGAGTTTTATTTGTCTGTGCTGGGCTGGGCTGGGCTTGAGAGTGGGGTTGGCTGATGGGCTTTCTTTTTTTCTTTTCTTTTTTTGGTGAGTTTTTGCCAGACTTGTTTTTATTTCTTTTTGGATACATTATTTTTTTTTTTTTTTTTTTTTGGGAGAATCATACATGGGTTAAATTGATTCTACAGTATTCTATAGATAGGACAACGCGACTAATTAATATAATTTTTAACTTAATTCTTTTAGGTTTAAAAATTTATTAAAATCTATAAAATTTATTTTTTGTGAAAGTATGGAGTTTTACTTTAGCTGTTGGGGATAGTAACAATAATGGTGAAAGATTTCTTATTTTAGTTTTTTTTTTTTTTTGTTAGAAATTTCTTATTTTAGTTTATAATAATAATAACTCAACCAAATAATTTCATATAAAATTAGTTTTATGGAGGATGAATTTTGAAGATTTAGATAGATTGAAACTATTTGTATGGAAGAACATGAAATTAGAATTAATAATAAGAAGGGAGGAGTTATTGCAAATTTGCAATTATCATCATAGTTAATTGACTATCAACCTGGTTAGCCTGTTAGCTCAACCCATTAACCTAAAATTTGATACGTATGGTGAGGGCCAATGGGTCAAACTTGAGAGATAAAAAAAAGTAATACTTTAAAATTGCATAGCTAATCACAACTCACAGAAATACTTAAAATGATTATAGTAAATTATGCTTACTATACGATTTGCTAACTTTGATTTTTTTTTAAATAAAAAATAGATATTGGACATTTTGTTTATTAAAAGATGAAAAAAAAAACTATGTAAACCTTGAAAAATAAAATAATATTGACTGTAAATAAGTTATATAAGGCCCATTTGATAGTAGTGCTTAAGTAATGGTGTTCAAGATAATGTGAAACATGTGGTTTAAAAAGTGTTGATAGAACACGTGTTTAAATTAATACAAAAAATTGGGACTGTCAACATTGAGCTGAGTTGAACATTTTATTTGGGTCACAATTACATGAATACCTCTGGTTAATACAGATAAATTGGGGAATGCCAACATCAACTACAACAATTGACATTACTCATTTTTAACTAGGAACAATAGAAGACAGCCATCACAGTATAAGAATTACTTGTCCATGTCACAAGTCACAATTGCTTGGATATAAATATCAAATATCACTAAAACAAAAACAATTCAAGCTGTCTACATATTGATAAATATTAATTGGCATACATCATCACTCACTAATATTAACAAGGATGATTACAATATAACAAACTCAGCTCCTATGAGTAGTTTTTCCTTTAGTGTCTTGGCAGCTTCTCTGGCACCTTTGTATTTCACAGTAGTCCTCTCATTCTCCGGGCAAGGGATTCCCATTATATATGGTGAACAAGGATTAATAACAATCTTCTCAGGGTTGATGGCACTTTCAAATTAGTAAACAACAAGCTGAATATCTATTGCACACCCTGCAAACCCAACTATTACCACCCACTTAAGGTGTTCATTGGGATATTTCTTCACCTTCCTTGCTTTTCTTTCTACAATGCGCTTGTCCAATGTCGACTGTAATTGGAAAAAGAAAAAGAAAATATATCATGCATGCAATTAAAAAAAGAAAAAGTAAGGAACTTCAAAACAAAGAGCAATGACACTCAAGGGGATATGTGTCAGTAAAAAAGATAGATTACAATCAAACAACAAATAATGACGACCGGCCAAATTCTTTGGAATCAGAAACAAATAAAGATGATCAAAAGATGTAGGGTGAATTTAATCTAATGAAACCAAATTTAAAGCCATTAGAGAGGAGGTCAGAGCATTGTTAAGGGCTATAAGAAATTCAAGATTTCTATTCGAGATAGAGTGTTACGTGGTTGTGGACAGGGACGGAGCCAGAACTTGGAGTTAGGGGGGGCGACTTTGTTGCTAGCTGTGTGCGGTGGCTCCGACCCTTGAGTCTATTTTTTTACTATTAAGGATTTTTGTTAAATTTTTTTTAAATGGCCAAGTAGTTTGTTCTGGGTAAAATATATTGATTGGACTTAATTTTTTTTAGTTTTATTATATTGGTAATTTTTGTTGTTGAGCTAATTTTTTTGAGTTTTTATATTTTGTTTTAGATTTAATCTATTAATTTTTTATGTCCTTTAAAAGGTGAAAAATGCTAAAACTACAAAATTTTTACAAATTGCTAATGTGATAAGTGGTTATTGATATATAAAAAGTGATGCAAGTGTACGAACTAATAAGAATTTGCTACCTTAATAGTTTGTATAAACATTGTAAAAATGTTTTTGGCTATAAGATTACTCTCAAAAGAATTAATGGCATTATTAATGGGGGCAAAGTGTAATTTTATTGAACAAAATTGTTAAACTTAGTACCTATTAATATACTAATATTTTTATAAAAAAAATTAGGGGGTCCAATAACAGCTCCGCCCATGGTTGTGGAGAACAGTGTTTTCTGTATTTGATAAATAGCTATTTTTTTGCAGCTTGATGTTGCTTAGTTTTACCCTATTTTGGAGTTTTTTTTTTTTTGAAAGTTTCTTCATCGTCCCAAAAAAAAAAAAAAAAAACTCTTATGCGAGAAACTGCTAAAAGTGAAGATGATGACTCCAATAGAACTAAACATTCATTTCAACACTTTTTCCTAATAAATACATAATATAAATGCTTACAACAAACGAGCAATTCAAGTTCAAAGGGGTATTTGTTAAATAGATTTTAATAAAATAAAATAAAAAGGAAAACCATGAGAAAACAATTAGTGTGCAGATTGCATTACCCATACAAAAGAAAAAATAGATGAAATGATTTTAAATAAATAAAGTTACATCTTTTAACTCGAATTGTCATTTGTCAGAAACATTGACATTATGTGTTTCTAAGGAAAATGTGTTGAAATGAATGTTTAATTCTATTGGAGTCATTATCTTCACTTTTCAAAGTTTAGCAATTTCTCGCATAAGAGTATTTATTTTTGTATTGGGATGATGAAGAAATTTTCTAACAAAACTCTCAAATAGAGTAAGACTAAGCAACATCAATATGCAAACAAACAAACAAACAAACAACTATTAAACAAATATAGAAGACGGGGGTTCAACTATTGATCAACTATTGAAATGGAATAATTATCACTATTCATCGGTTCAAAGTAGTATTTCTTTTAAAATAGACAAAATGATGATAAACCACGAGCCAACAATTAGTGTGCAGATTGCATCAACTAGATTAAAGTCTAAAAGCTAGTAGTATGCTTTGTGTGAAGTAATGAGGTAAGAATAGTCACCTCAAAGACAAATTTATGTAAAAAAGGTGCTGCTTCTATTAGAGATATTAAATTGAGGAGGCTTGATTCTTTATCTGTGCTAACTGTCATCTTAAGGTGTTTAAGCTTGGTAAGAGTTTGAAATTCAGGGAATTTAACACCAGGCTGAAAAGGAAAAAACAAGAGATGAGAGAATAGTGTGTAAAACTAAATAAACATATACGCAAGAGATTGCAAACCAATTTGATGTGCTTACATAATCAAATGTCAATCCTCAAAATCTCTAGCTTTGGAGCTTGTATTTAAAGCCGGTAGGGTCCTTGCAGTATAGGACAAGAAGGTCTAGAGCCCATTATCCAATGTTCTACAAAACATTGAAGACGTTTGAAATAAGGTAAACAATAACAAAGTAGAAAGCTTTCCTCACTCTGTTGAGATCGCTCAAAAGCATTTTCCCTCAGTCTATTCATGTTTTGTTTTGAAGCACAGCAACTAGCTTGTGCAAAGCATATTGAAATTTACGGCATCTACAATCTTAAAAGAAACAAAATTTTTCTTACATGCTAACTCGTCATCAAAATACCAATTCTTAACGGTTTAGTTTATTAAGCAGATGAACTAGAGGTTGCTTCCTTTTCGTCAACTGAAAATGGTATAGGTTTGGTTAGGGTAGGCAATCGGCTGATGCTATAAACTTTATCCATTTGTTTCAGGGGAGGCCTAACTGCTTTGGGGAACAACCTGCCTTTATTTTCAAACCGCTCAGGCTTGAGCAATGCTCGGAAGCCCAATTTGTTGTAATACACTCTTCTAACAGACCCACCAACAGCTTCAACTGCTTCTTTTGCCCTAACTGTGACCCTTGAAACCTGTCAACGTCATATATAAGTACAGTTTTGTGTTTCACGAAGAGTGCTCTGCTTTTATTTGAAATATCCAAATAAAGTGCATTAGTGTTTAGTTCTAAACTAAGGATATGTCTTGGATATTTTCTTGACAAAGTAGCACATAAAAGGATACACTGATGAACTCCAAAGGGTTACTCAATTTAAAAACACCTGATGTCTCATTGAAAGTGCAACGCATAAATATGGTAAACACCTAGAGTCTTCAAACTAATTACTTAGCCATGAACCTAGTTTTTTGGAATAAAACTACTAAGCTCTGAACATTTACAAATAAATATATATTTTACTCATCCATATGCATCATACATAAAAATTATACAATAGCAAAGTTGAACATTTCAAGATTTTAGTAAATGTTGACTTTTATGATCATTGAGAATATTATGAAACCACTAGGACCTAAACTGTGGCATTAAAATAATACGGCACGAATATATTTTTTAATAAGTAATACAACACCAAAATATAAATAGAGACATAAATATAGATGATATCACTTTTTTTTCTTTTTCTGTATTCTCCATCTGGTTGAAGTGGTGCGGTTTAGTATAATAAAGGCATAGATATAGATGACATCATTTTTGTTTTTTATATTCAACATCTGGTTGAAGTGGTGCAGAAGCACTCTCAAGTCTCAACTCACCAGGTTGATATATGAAGCATGAATGATGCCGGAACAATACTTATGACAGTGATGCCATAACAATACTTGTGACAAAAAAGCAAAAAAAAAATTGATATGAAGCATGAATGATGCCTCGACTATATGGAAAAAAAGGCATGGTCAGTATATAATGCAGAAAGACCTAATATAAAGATTCACCTCCAGATGAATTGGCCACTTGATTTGTTCAGCACCTTGTCCCAGCAATCCTACTGCATCTTTTATTTGCTTTCCTATTACCCCTGTATCCTATTGCAATAGTTATAGCCAGAATGAGCCAAAGCGAATGAAGGAAAGGAAATGGTTAAAATTTGGAAACTAGAGAAGGAAGTAAATGAACCTTGAGTGTTTTCATTGTAATCAAATTCAGAAGAATCTATCTTCCCAGCATTTATAAGTTTGGCAATTTTTCCCAAGCCTACTAGCTGCCAGAAAGATGAAGATTTATAAATTTGGCATTTATGCTCAAGTAGTTATCAGCAAGTAAATTTAATGAAAGGTAACACAATCAGAACACTCTTTTCAACAAGAAAGCCCAAGTAGATCAATCTATCCTAAATATTGAGAAAGAGAGAGAGAGAGAGAGTTCATAATAGGAGCTCCTGCCATACCCATTAATTCTGTAACGAAAGATCTAGATCCAGACAAAGAAAATAAACTAACTTTTTTTATTTGGATGCAAATCAGTGAGAAAAAAAATTATATAAACAATAAGTTCTTTTGGTCAAAGCTTCTACATGAAAATAGTAATGTTTAAACCAAAAAAAAAAACATAGTAAAGTTGCTTAGCATATGAGTTTTTGTGGTAAAAAGCAAGAGTTACCAAACTAACTATTAGCTGTGAACTTCTACAAATAAATATATGTTCTTCTCAGCCCTATACATCATACATATAAATTATTCAATAACATAATTGTACATTTTAAACTGTTGATGAATGTTAACCTTTATGACCCATTGAGAATGTAATGAAACCGCTTGAACTTACACTGTGGATTATAAATAATACAACAGCAAAATATAACTATATAAGTAGAGGCACGTACATAGATGACATCAATTTTTTTTTTTGGGTAAATTTCACTAAGACCCTGTAAACTTTTATATTGTTGAAATAAGACCTTGTTAACCTATGTTTTCCCCCACCAATTTGGTATTATACCAATAGACCCTTCTATCAGTGTTCAATCTAATTGCTAACGGAGAGATCACATGGCTTACAATAAAAAATGAAAAAATATAGAGCATCTTGCAAGGTAGTCAAAGGCAAAAGATGACCTTAAGGCACCACAGCCTTGCATCACCCAAGGCGTGAAGCAACAAAAAGGCGCTAGCCCAAGTAAAGCGAGACACCAAATTTATAAAATATTTATTATACATATGGAAGTTAAATCATATGTACCTATTGTATTGAAATATTAAAAATGAAATGTTTTTAAATGTGTTGCGTTGCATGAATAAATTAGGTCTACCAAATGATTTCAAAATAAGATTAACTTGGTTTATGATCTATTAATTATTTTAACAATAAGTTTTATAACATTCTTTTTTAAATTAGTAATCTAATAATAGGTTTTACAACAAAATTCTATAAAAATTAAATAATAATAAATAAATGATATGGCTCTTGCTTTAGTGCCGTTTTCATGACTTAATGTGGTCACCTTGCTCTCCTAGACCCTAAGTTGAGTGCCTCACTAAGGGCACTCGCCTTTAACTTCAATGGCATCTTGTCATTGTTCCCCTCCCTTATCTTCTTCTACACCCCCCCCCCCCCTTCTCTCTCTCTCTCTCTCTCTCTCACACACACACACACACCTAACATTTTTTTTTCCCTTTATTTCTTCTCTCTCTCCTTCATTTGGGATTTCATATCTGGCATCCCCTATTGCTCTTAGAACTCAACCTAACTCAGCATATTCTGAAAGACAACCTAGTGCCAGCATCAATCAAAGTGGCATCACTCCAAATACCCAAACTCGCCTTCGATCTTCGATGGTGAGTCTCGAAGTACTCAGGACTTGCAAGTGGGTTTGCTGATTCATTTCATTGAAAATGGGTTTGATTTTTTATCATTCATCTCATGATGAGTTCGCATGCAATGGTGGTTGTTTGATGGTTGAGGTGGGCTGTGTGGTGGAGGTTGTAGCAGGGTTGTGATCTAGGTGCCCATCATCGCCAAATTATTGAAATTTCAGCATGCAATAAGCTTACGAAGTTGGCAAGATTGTTATACATTGTATTTGCCTCCCAGTAGCTAATTACTAATCTTAAGATATGATCCTTAGGATCTACAAATATGCCAGATTCCTTAAGTGTAGATATGACCCCAAAGCATTACTTCTATGGAATAAGTATAGGTGTCTAGGTTTCATGCAACTTAGAAAAAAAATTCCACGGCCAATATCTAGCAGCAATATTGAAGCAAACTCCCAAATTTTAGGAAAACTCTAGGCCTAACTTGCAAAATCTCATCATCCCATGTAAGACTAACCACCCCAGATTCACGGGTTCAAGTGATCGTCTCCTAAAATGGCTATCCACATAAAGTTTGATCAGCCCACCACTTTTGCTGGGTCTTGTCCCAAAATCTCTATTCACTTAATTTTCAATCCATCCTCTAGATGGGACCTTTTAAGTTTTGGCCTCTATTATTACTTAGCTTGGAAAAATTACTTGACACACAAAAAAAAATTACTTGACACATCCAAACCACGCCCCCCTTGCCTACGCAGCCAAACCCCAATGGCCAACTATGAAGCATGGGTGCGTTTTTGGATTTGAGTGTAGGTGCGAGTGCAAAATTCGACAATTTTTAAAAAGATAAAGTGCAGGTGCGACGATTAAAAAATTATTAAAAATATTTTTATTTATAGTTTAGGGTCCTGTGTGTAGCACCCGTTAACGTGGTATAAAATACAATAAAATACTCATTTTTTTATGGATAGTAGGAAAAAACTGCCTATTTTTAGGCCTGTGTCAGCTTTTTATTGAAAAAAAATCAAATTATTTTGTAACCAGACCAAAATACCCTTTATTCTCTTTGATTTTATCAAACACCACCACTTCCATAACCACCGAGATTCATACCCACCACCCATACCCACCGCCATAATCACGAGCCACCACCATCATCAAATAGCAAATACCCACACCAAACACCCATAAACATAGCAAATATCCATTTCATTTCTCTGTTTCTTCTTCTCTATCTCTATTCCTCATCTCTTTCCCCCTCTCTTCCTCTTCGTTCTCTCATCTCTGATATAAAGCAAACAAGACCGAAACCCAGAACAATTCATTTCTCCATCTCTGATACACTAGCACCAAACCGAGAAAAATACAGCAAACCCAGACCCAAAAAACACAGCAACTCAGACCAAGAAAACCAGTGGCAACACCAGCCAGGGTGTTCCTAGGAACACCCTGACTTGAAAAAAAAAATTATATATAATAATTAAAAAAATTTATTTGTTTACCCTTAAAAAAAATTAGGAACACCCTCAACCAAAAAAGATTTCGGGCCGAAACAAAAACTCTTAATTTTCCATACAAAATAATGAAAATAAAAACTTATAATCCAAACAAAGCAAATATAGATTAGTAATGGAGGTGAGGAGACGTTTTCCTGGGTAGAGGCGGCCTGAGAGAGGAGCATGGAGGTGCTATTAGGGATGAACGATGCTTGTTGAAAGAAGCATGGTGGCGGCGTGAGGAGAACATTGAGAGAGAAGAAAAGCTGTGAGTTTGTGGCAAAGAAATAAGAACAAAGAAAGAAAAGAAGAAAGTAGATCTAAAGAAATATCTAGAAGAGACAGGATAGAGATAAGATATCCACGTGTGAAGGAGAGAAAAAGGTTAAAGCAAAAATGACGGAGAAAACAAAGGAAAAGGGAAAAAAAAGTTAATGGGCTTGGACCTGGAATTTGCTCTTCTTTCTGATGTTAATGGGCTGTTAGTTAAATGTCATTTCCCTTTTACCAAAAAATTATAAAATAAAATAAAATAAAAACTGACGGAGAAAACAAAGGAAAAGGGAAAAAAGTTATTAAAAATTAAATTAAATTAAAGGGTGGGCCTTGGTTTATGATTTGGGTTATGACATGGGTATAATTAAAGGTTTGGGTTTGTCACTTGATTGGCCCACTCAACTTTTAATTACATTATATATATTAATTATACACATAACAAATTATAGAAGACAATTAATAAACAAATTAAACAATTAAATTATGTTAGGCTAAACAATAATGAAATAATACATTATAAAAGACAAACAAATTAAATTATGTTAGGCTAAATGATAACTAATAATTTTATAATTAATGAAACAACAATATAACAAATTATAGTTTATAAAAGACAAACAAATTAATGAAACAACTAAATAACAATAATTAATAATTTTATTAATATTTCGAATGAACTTATAGTTTATTGTTTATTCTTTTGCTAAAATTATAGATATATATTTGATAAAAAAAAAATCATGTAGAAGGCAATGGTAAACTTTATGTATTTGTGTGTTTTTTTATTGTTGTTGATGTCAATATACAAAATTATCTTTTTATTAGATTGTATAATTTATGCTTATTGAGGAACACCCTGAAAAAATTTCCTAGAGCCGCCACTGAAGAAAACACAACCAAAACCCACTAGCACCGGCAACCCAAACCCACGAACCAAGCACCGATACCGCCCCAACCAATACCCACAATCGAGCACCTTAGAAATAAAAAATTCAACAACCTAAAAGACAAAAATAGAAACCAAATAGAAACCCACAGCTACCCAAGACAAAAATAGAAACCCAGCACCACGGCAAAACAAGCACCACAACCACAACCCACGGCTAGAACGACGGCGACACCCACAACCCATTAATCCATGACCCCACGAATCAGAGCACAACTGGATAGGTCTCCACGCCGACCTCCACAAAGCACAATCGGAGCAAAAACTAATCTCCACGCCGATGCCCAACACTCCGATCTCCACGCCGATGCCCAACACTCCGATCTCCACGCCGATCTCCACGAAGCACGATCTAAGAAAAAACCAATCTAGTGGAGGCAAAGAATAGAGAGAAGAAAGCGATCTAGGGGAACACACGAGACACGACCTAGGGAATAGATAGAGAGTGACAGAGAGAGAAGATGAGATATTTTAATCGGTGGATGAGAGAAAGGAGATGGAAAAAATGGTTGAAAGGATATTTAAGAAAAAGAATGTAATATTTGTTGTTTTTTATGCCGCCTGACATGCGTCATTAATGTGATGTTGTTTTTTTTGATTTCCTTGTTAAAGCAGGACTAATTTAGTAAAATTAGGCAGACTTAACGAGTGCTGTCCAGCCCCCGTTAACAAAAACCATATTTTTAATATATTGTTAAACATACTTTTTCACATTATATAAACATATACCAAATTTAAAAACAGTAGTAGATAATAACATTTTTCAAACCCCAGTGTCACAAGACTCACAACATTACATAGACAGCTTATATAAAAACTTTAAAAAATCAGAACACCACAGATTCACAGCACAATCACAAATAATAATGAGTAATAACTATTAACTAAACAAAAAATCAATCCCAAGTCACAACATTATTACATTACAGCTTATATAAAAATAAAAAAATCAGATCACGCATCACATAGACCTAAGATTAAAAAACTAAGAGTGTGAGAGCTATGAAAAAAGTCAGAGCATGTGAGAGCTATGAAAAACTAAGATTGAAAGCTTGAGATTGATACCTGAGGGGAGACGAAGAGCAGGGGAGACGGAGAGTGAGAGTGAGTTGAGACTTGAGAGTGTGAGAGTGAGTTGAGACTTGAGGTGTGGAGCACAGCACGAGCACAGAGACCAGAGAGGCAGAGAGTGGGAGAGAGGCTAAGAGGCCAGAGCTGAAGTGTGAAGGGCTGAAGGCTGAAGAGGAGAAGTGAGAACTGATATAAGGTTTTGTGATTTTTTTCCAAACGGTGCGTTTTGCACCTTTTTTTTATTTCGACCAAGCCAAACAATGCATTTTGCACCTTCTGTTTTTTTTTTTTTTTGAATTTTGGTTGCATCGGCCAGTTCATGCTAGTATCAGTGGTTGCGCCCAATACGGACCAATTCGGCCTGAATTGACGTGAATTGACTCGATTCCGCCCATGTCAGCCCAACTTGGCACCGTGTCGGTGAGTATTGCGTCGAGGAAAAAAAAAGGGACAAGGCACCGACGCGTAGGTAGCGGCATCACTCGCCGCACCCCACTTTGGGCCACATCGGACGCAGGTTCGACGGCCCAAACGCCGCATCCGTGCTTCATAGATGACCAATTGGCACTCACGTCGTACATACAAAGATTATGTCAAAATTGTTACTACAACTTTAATACATATCATTCTAATTAACCTCAAATTTGTAGAAATATGTCACAAACCCATTATAAGTAGCATAATATTATGCAAGATTTACTCTTAAAATTCACAACAACAAAAAAAAAAAAAATAGTAAAATTATGTACTATGCGAAAATGGCCAAATATTAAGTTACCCATAAAAGAAAAATGGTAAATTTGGCATGTATGGGAAAATTATACAAGAGAAAGAGAGTGACTTGGGATGTGAAAGCACCGGTTTTGTCATTGATGTTTGGTTCTCTGTTTCTTCATCTCTTTGAGGGTCGAGAGCTCAGATGGGAATCGTGCTTTTGACCCTTGTCCTTGGGAAGTGAACTGGGTTCTCGAGGAAGAACTTGATTGTATTGGATTTTTCAGGGGTATATTTGTCTTTTCAGGTATATAAGGGGTGGTATGTTGATCTGTTTCTTTTGTACAAGTGTCTATCTTTTATTGGTGCTGAGTTGAGTTTAAGTCTCTGTGTCTATCCTGAGAGAGATGAAAGAAAGAAAGAAACGGAGAGTCGTGAAAATCAAAGAAAAAAAACAGAGAAGCTGAAAGGAGAAAGAGCCGTTGGGTTGTGGGAGTGTGAGTTGGCTGAGAGAGATGAAGGAAAGAAATGGAGAGGTTGTGAAAATCAAAGAAAAGAAACAGAGAAGCTAAAAAGAGAAAGAGCCGTTGGAGTGATTTGAACGGTATATGAATTGAACTGCATTATATATTGATGAAGCAATCACCCTGATATTGTCTAAAAAACTTTCAGTATTTCCTCCTTTTTCTTTCATTTCTTTTGCATTCTAACTCATAACAAAGGCTAGCACATCGTCATGTCTCTTAAGAAGATGGTACGGAAGATGATGAACGAGCTGGGATAGGCAGTTAAGGAGGTAAACTTTGCACAGTTCAAGCTAAAGAAGGCGGAGAAAAATTCCAAGAAAGTCTTTGAGAAAGCTCAAAGACATGAAGGTGCTTCCCATTTCTGACATGGAGGAGGCACAGTTCATCCTCTATCTTCAAACTAAGATGGGCTTCGCCGGAAAAGGAAAGCTCAGCTCCGAGTTGTCAGTTGAGGCAAAAGGCGAGCTGGTTCATTTTGTGGCACTCCACCAACTCTCTTTAGTTACAAACTGATCGGTATAGGTAAGGGAGTAGGTAGGGGGCTTGGGATCGCTAGAGTTGGGTTTAGCTAATACTCTGTAACAGGCACGCATGAATGAGTTCTCTTTTTTTTCTTTTTCTTTTTTTTATCACATTAATGAAGAGTGATAGTAGTGGTTCTAAACCAAAGAAGTTGAAGCAGATTGATAATGGTTTATTTGAGCACAGTGGGCGCGAGGTTGAAGATAATTGAATTGGGGGCTACCGTTGGTGTTTTATATATAGGCGCAACGCACAGTTTCACTAAAGGAGCAACGCACCGTTTTATGTGTTGTTATCTAAGCCACAGTGGACAGAACGGTGTCGTCTTGCTTGAGTAAAGAATTCGTTAGTTTTGGCGCGAAGATCAGTTAGTTGGGTAGTTAGTTCTGTTTCCTTCCTAATTTCACGGACTGGATCCGTATAGGGTGGATTAAGTTGTATTCAGTTTCTTAGGCAGATTGTATTATAAATATCTTTGTACTCTTCAGTTTTTTCATTAAGCAAGAAATACCAATTCTCTTAGTGAATCAATCTCTCTTCCTCTTCTTTTCTATTGCTTAATAATCAATTGAGTTTGAATTGTTACATCATTTTGCATATATAATGTAGTTATGATTTTGAAAACTATGCCAACCTTTGTTTCCAAACCGTTGGAGATTGAGTTAAGCATTGGACAACAATCAATGAGCCAAACTGCCTAAGTTTGGCTCATTGTGAATGATAGTAGGAAGGACTCAACTGTGATCTTACTTCTTAGTCATCTAACTTTTAGCTTCTTCCTTTCCTTGATGAGTTTGATTGTTATGTTTTGCGTGGTTCATTGCTTGTGGTGTTTCAAGAATAAGTATTGAGGATTATTCATCCTCTCTTTCAGTTAACAGTTAATTTTCTAGATTTGGTTTCTGTTTTAATCTTGGAGTACAATGATTTTATGTGTGATAGAGATCATTTTTCTTTAAGAAATCAGTTGCTCCATCCTTGTAGGATGTAGGAGGTTTTCTGAAAACAAAAATGAAAATAATTTTATTTTCCAAAAAAGCAGAGATAATGGCTTTCTTATTCTTCAAAAGAGCTTTGGGTAGCCTCATCATAACACATAGCATCAATGTAAGTTGCATCTATGCTTATATTATGCAAAGAAGAAATACCAATCCCAAGGCTATAAATGAGAGAGGTTCATGTGGTGCTGCTTCCTGGGCTTTCAACATTAGACCAAACAATGTAGTACTGAACATAATGCTAGTAGTGATTTGATGGATGAACAAAAATCTTACAAATTTATATGAAATTATTTACAAATGAGTATACTCATTGAGATTCCCAAAAGAAAAGGGAGCAAATTTACTCATTAAGATGCTTCAAAATATGCCTGTTTTGTGTTTGCACATGCACTCAGGTATGGGATACGCAATCACATCTCTATCCCTCTTAATAGCTCTCATCTCAAGCTGCCCCCGAGATTTTCTGTGCAGTTTCCTCATGATTTTTCTGAATTCTGCATCAGAAATGGAGGTATTAGTCAAAATAGTTTCCATGCATGTGGAAGATCTGAACGATACTTTTCAGACACTAAGGAAGTATCGTTACGCCTTAATGCTACCAAGTGCTCTTTTGGTGTGGGATCTGGAAAGTTTTTGGGTTATATGGTAACCCATCGGGGAATTGAAGTCAATCCTGCACAAGTCAAGGAAATTAATAGCTTACAGCCACCTCAGAATCCTAAAGAGGTTCAAAGGTTAACTAGTATGACTGCTGCTCTTAACCGGTTCATTTCTCGGTTTGCAGATAGGTGCAGGCCTTTCTTCCAGTTACTGAATAAGTGGAAGGGATTTGAATGGACCGAGGAATGTACTTTAGCTTTTCAAAAACTCAAGGATTATCTTTCACAACTACCCATTATGTCTCGGCCAGAAGTTAATGAAGTTCTGTTTGCGTATATTGCTGTGGCTAATCATGCTGTTAGCTTGGTTTTGATTCGGGTTGATAATAATGTGTAAAGGCCAGTTTATTACGTGAGCAAATCTTTACATGAGGTCGAGGTGCATTATTTACCTTTGGAAAAAGCTGTCCTAGCAGACGTGCATGCTACACGTAAGCTTCCCCATTATTTCCAATCTCATACAGTTGTTGTTTTAACTCAGCTTCCTCTTAAGTCTGTACTTCGAAGCGCTGACTACACGGGGAGGATTGCTAAATGGGGTACCATCTTTGGGACTTTTGATATCAAGTATATGCCCTGCACTTCCATGAAGGGCCAGGTCCTTGCTAATTTGGTGGCGAAATTTGCGGAGCCCTCATTAGAAGAGAATGTTAAAGGCTTGGTTATGGATGAAAAATCAGTTGGCATGATCTTGTGTAAGGAACCTTTGATGTGGAGAGTGTATGTTGATGGAGCAGCAAACCAAAGAGGATCTAGTGTGGGGTTAATTCTGGTGTCTCCTGAGGGGTTTACTTTTGAAAAATCGTTGAGGCTAGGGTTCTCGACTACCAATAATGAGGTAGAATATAAAGCGCTATTGGTAGGGATGGATATGGTTCAAAAAATGGGTGGAAAAACAGTGCAAATGTTCTCGGATTCACAACTAATGGTGGGCCACGTAAAAGTGAAGTTAGAGGCTAGAGACCCAAAAATGCAAGAATACCTAGCCCAAGTCAGGTATTTACAATCAAAGTTTGAATATTTTACTTTGTTACATGTCTCCCGAAATATGAATACCCATGCTGATTCCTTGGCCACCCTTGCAACGTCCTCGGCACAAAGCCTACCTCGGGTCATCCTTGTTGAAGACTTGTGTAAGCCCTCTGGTATGAATAATGACATCGTTTGGGTTCATCAGATAAGGGTGGGACCTAGTTGGATGGATCCTATAGTATCCTTCTTTAAAAATGTGTCTTGCCCAAGGAGAAATCTGAAGCAGATAAAGTGCACAGAAAAGCACCTCGATTTTGGCTATCCGAGGATCTAAAGTTGTATAAATGCTCCTTTTAGGATCATATTTGCTGTGTATACATCCTTAAGTAACGAAATTACTTTTGGAGGAATTTCATGAAGGGATTTATGGAAGTCACACAGGAGGAAGGTCTTTAGCTCATAGAGCTCTTACCTAGGGATATTGGTGGTCCAATATGCAAAGAGAGGCTCAGGATTATGCAAAGAAGTGTGACCAATGTTAGAGATTTGCTCCTAACATCCATCAACCAGGCGGTGCTCTTAATCCTCTGTCTTGTCCTTGGCTATTTGCTCAATGGGGATTAGACATTTTAGGGCATTTCCCAAAGGCCGCAGGGAATAGGAAGTGGTTGCTCGTAGGGACAGAATACTACACTCAGTGGGTTGAAGCTGAACCATTGTCCAACATTAGAGATGTAGATGTAAAGAGATTTGTTTGGAAAAACATTGTCACTAGGTTCAGAATCCCTCATACTCTTATTTCAGATAACGGCCTGTAATTTGATAGTAAGGCCTTCAGAAGGTACGGTTGTGATTTAGGCATCACAAATAGATATTCCACTCTAACTTATCTACAAGGAAATGGGAGGCCGAGCGGTCAATAAAGTTATAGTCAATGGGCTCAAGAAAAGATTAGACGATGCTAAAGGAAGGTGGGTGGAAGAATTGCCATATGTTTTGTGGACGTATCGAACCATACCTCGAAGATCCATGAGAAAGACACCCTTCTCTATGACTTATGGGGCTGAAGCTGTGATCCCTCTGGAGACTGGATTTCCCAAACTGAGAATGAGTTATTTCATTCCAAGTAACAACGACAATGTACTGGAAAAAAGCCTAGACCTAGTTGAGGAACGACGAGAGAATGTCATGGTTCAGCTAACTTACTATCAGCAGAAACTCAAACAGGGATATGATTCTCATGTGAAGTTAAGGCCGCTTGCCCCTGGAGATTTGGTGTTAAGGAAGGTCTTGGGTACTACCAAAAACCCAGCATGGGGAAAATTGGGACCTAACTAGGAAGGGCCCTATCGAATTACTTCGGTAGCTGGCATAGGGGCGTATTATCTTGCAAACTTAGATGAAAAAGTTGTACCACGTCCTTGGAATGTAAATAACCTACGAAAGTATTATTATTAATGAAAGACACTTTTGCCATCTTATTTCTATTGATATTGTGTTGCGTTAATTATCAATTCATTTTTCTAAGTATCAAACAGAAACATGGTTATGTCTGGCTCCTCGGACCACATACCTTGTGAAAATTGATATTTTTATTAAATGTTAAACAAAACCTTAGTTACGTCTGGTCCTTGAATCATCTACTTTGGGGAAATTAACACTTCAGTTTATTTTTCTAAGTATAAAACAGAAACTGGGTCATGCTTGGCTCATCAGACCACATACCTTGTGGAAATTGATATTTTTATTAGGTATTAAACAGAATCTTAGTTACGTCTGGTCCTTAGATCATCTACTTAGGGGACAATTTAGTTCATTTTTCTAAGTATCAAACAGAAACTTAGTCATGTCTGGCTCCTCGGACCACATACCTTGTGGAAATTGATATTTTTATTAAGTGTTAAACAGAATCTTAGTTACGTCTGGTCCTCGGATCATCTACTTTAGGGAAATTAACACTTCAATTCGTTTTTCTAAGTATCAAACAGAAACTTAGTCATGCCTGGATCCTTGGACCACATACCTTGTAGAAATTGATATTTTTACTAAATGTTAAACAGAACCTTAGTTACGTCTGATCCTCGGACCATCTACTTTGGGGAAATTAATACTTCAGTTCATCCTTATAAGTATCAAGCAGAAACTTGGTCATGCCTGGATCTTCGGACCACATATCATGGTGAGATTTTTTTTTTTTTTTATGCCTAAATTTGATGTAAAATCTAGTTTCAAACCATGTTTTTTCTCGTTTTAGGTTGAGGTATATTCTTATATATTTAACTGTTTGCTATTGCACATTAAATAGTACAATTTCAATATATAGGTTAGCCATTGATGGCTTAGGTCAATGAGATGAAATTATTTCCATGTCAGATTACTGATATTAACTAAGACATTATAGAGATCTACCCCCGCTCATTTGAATACTAAATTATTCATACTATATGTACATGAATTGTACTAAGATAAAGAGTTAAACATTCCCAGTGAGTGAAATTTGTAAAGAAGTAAAGATCAAAATCTTGAACATGTCATTATAAATGTACGTGATTACATTGGGAAAAAAAAAACACAGGACAAAATAACAATAGTAAGTTTATAATAAAGAAGAGCTATCTAGAAGTTAGGCAAAAAGTTGAGAGAGGGCCATAGGCTATTCATGTCTTGGTTTTCAATGGAGGGTCCTCTTTGGACTTTGTCTCAGCTTCCTTTGTTTTATCTTCCGCCCCTTTTGGCCTAGTTTCTTTGGGTTTAGGAGCCACTTCCTTGATGACTAGGGGAGCATTTGCAGATTTGGTCTCAGGCAGGGTCGTAATTTGCTTTCCTTTGCTTTCCTTTGTCTTAGCTTTCCTTTGTTCAGACCCTCATCAGTCTTCTCATCTTGGACCATAGCCTGGTCAAAGCCTGTAGACACTTTAGCTAGTGAAAGAGAGCCCTGAACAGTTGAGGGTTGGGTAGGAGGTGCTGACTCGGAGGCAGTTGGAGAAGGAGGTATGGCTTCAATCACACGGATGTCTGGGGGGATCCACATGTTTTCGGTCTTTCTCCACTCTGAGGTAGCAAAGACCCATGCAACATTAAGGGCTTCTGCCCACACCTACTAGCAATAGTTCCTACACACCTTAGCCAATTCTTCAGTCAGCCGAGTTTCAGTCTCTTCAACCCCTTTATTGAAGGAAGCCAGTGAAGCAACATCCAGTCTCCTTGATAATGCAGGCCACTTCTTGGGCCTAAGCTAACTCACCCTTCAAGCGCAGGATGTCTTTTTAGGCAATGGCTAGCTCTTGTCCTTTGTCAAGGAGCTATTTGCGCTACTCCTCTGCCTGTGTCTCGGCTGTCTTAAGTCCAGCCTCAGCTCTTCTTCTCTTCTTTCCCTCTTCCGTCAGTTTGTCAATAAGCTCTTTTTTCTCCTGCTCGGCCAAACCAAACCCTTTTTAGTTTTGACCCTGATACCGGCTTCAACCTTAGCATCGTTCCGAGCATCTTCAACCCACTTCTCCACTACGAAAACTTCTTGAATGGCCTACGTAAGGATGACAAATAGGTGCATTATGACAAGGGGTAACATAAAGGTGTGTGTATTCTTAAAGGGGGCAACAGAAAGTAAATAGTAATGTTAGATTAATAAAATGGTACTTACCAAAGCCAAGTCCCTTTTCAAGGATAAGAAGAGATCTGGTTGCCTCATCCCCATCAAGGCTTCCATTGTTAGGATTAGTGCCCTTAAATCCTATTGTATGATACTATGTATGATATTATGTATGACATTATGTATGACATGATGTATGACTTAATATTGTGATTGATCAAGTTATTTTATTATTATCTAAAATAATGGTAACATGAATATGGGACATTATCATATAGTCCATGAGATGCATTGTATGTGATTTATGTGAAAAGTCACAGAAGATGTAAATCACAACTTCTTTGTAAACTCAAAATTTATAGTTCGTAGTCGGTGATGAAATTGGTCATTTCATCTGCGAAGACTATAACGTGTCAACTACGATGATTTGTCTTGATCATGGAAGTTGAGACTTCTAGTTGATATGTTGATATGTTTTAAGAGTTAAAACATATTGAACAGGGCCGCTGTGAGATTTATTATTCTTCTAATGACTGTCAAATGAATAATAAATCTCACAACTTCTATTTGCATGAACTCTTAATCTTGAGAGAATAATGGACCTGATCATGAAGTGTAGGTTGTTTTGATATATCAAGAGTGAGACCTGAAGTGACGGTCAAAATCTCAGTATGTTGGGTAGCCACATTTAGTGTTGATGGAACATATATTCTCAATACAGAATTCATAATCTCTTGATGGAGATATAAAGTATTCCCTTGAGATAAGTTTAATGGTTTCAGTTATTCAGAGAATTAGGCCTAACCACTTTAGTAAGAAATTACTAAAGTATATATTTATGAAATTGGATTTCATAAATATATAATGAATAACTTTAAAGAATTAAATCGGGTACTCAAGGATAAGATGTAGTAATTTACAAAGTGGCAGTCTACATTTATGACTTTGTGTTACTACGAATATTTTATGAAGGGGTTACGTGTATAATAAAGTCTTGGGATATAATTTATTAATAAGGGCTAGAGTGCAATTATATTTATATAGTGGTATTAAATATAATTAATGGTAACTTTGGACTTGTCAAGAGTTGACGGAAAAGCCCAAGGCCTATTGGAGCTAGTGTCTTATTGGTCCCTTTTGGTCTCACTCCAAGCCACACACTAAAACCCAATTGGAAATGCCCAATAGGCCAACCCAATTAGATAATCAATTAGTTATAAAGGGAGAAACATACAGAATTTTTATTTTTTGAAGAAAAAAATAGAAAGAAAAGAAATAAGAAACGGTGTGTAAGTGTGAGACACACTTTCATTCTCCCTTTGAAAAACTGATTGAGAGACCGCACATCTTGGGTGTAAAGTGGAATTGGAGTGAAGATTAAAAGTGTTCCCAAGTGCTTCAAATCTTTTTTTTGAATTTCTCCACACCAAGGTACGCTATTTTGTTCTTAAATTCTGAAATTTACATTGTGCATGTTATCAATCATGAATGAAATAGACCCTAGTTCGTCGCTTCCGCTGTGGGTTTTGCATGAGATGCAAAACCAGAATTTTCCCCTCAATTGGTATCAGAGCCAGGTTTTCATATCATGATTGTATAGCATTTGATTGAATTTTAGAATTTAAGAAAACCATTATCTTTGTGTTTTTCAAATTTCTGCATAAAAATATTGTTCCATAAATTTTGTGTACATTAATAAATATATGTGATATATTATTATGCTTGTGCATGAATGGGTCATTGATTCTATAACCATTAATGGAAAAATATTCATGAAATGCGTGTATATATATCACCAAGTGAGATTGCTTGTGCGGTCATTGATTAACGCATGGCAAACAGTTATTGAATTTCAATAACTGTATGTGTGTTTCCTTTTTGTGAAATTCACTGCCTGGGTTCTTAATTGCACAGTTGAATGGTTTTTTGTCCATTGCATGGCTTGACCAATTTCCTTGCATGGTTGAATATGGCCCACGGTTGAATGGTTTTTTGTCCATTGCATAGTTTAACCAATCTCCTTGCATGGTTGAATATGGCCCACGGTTGAATTGTTTTTGTCCATTGCATGGTTTGATCAATTTTTTTTTGTTTTGAAGAAAGTGAATCCGTAAGGATTCAAATCTTCTGACATCCATGTCCTTGGGCAGCAAGATAGGCTGTTCCAGGGCCTCGACCAGATAATTGGCATGCCTTTTTTGGAATTCTCTTATAGAAGAATGGCGGGGAATGGGAGCCCCATCCAACTCCAATAAAGGTGACCAGTGGGTTTGAGCTTAGTGCACCTCAGCCAATTCATGGTTATCCCTACTCTCCACAGAAGAGGCTCCAATTTGGCCCTTTCCCGCCTTTTGTTGCTTCTGCTTCTTCTTCTGGGCCAACTCCTCTTCTTCAACCTCGTCTGCTCTTTTCTTCTTTTTGAGGTTAGGAACAGGAAGAAGGGAGCTTGAAGGAGGAGGTGGGGGTGGGAGATTGGCAGGAGGTTGAGATCCCGAAGAGCCTTTCACATTGGCTTGCTTACCCCTCTTGGCGAGAATATCCTTTAAGCTATTCCCTAGTTGTAGAGACATTTCTTCTTCTTCCTCCTTGTCACTGTTATCAACACGCGCAACTATGAAACCCTTGATGCTAGAGCCCTCAACGGATTCGTTTTCTTCGTTCGAGAGGTTGACAACATGGCCTTTTGAAGGTTTCTTTGCTTCCTCAAGTTGGAACTGGTCTATTTCCTCCTTAAGAGATAGGTGAGGAGATGTGGGCTCTTCTCGGATAGCTATTGCCTCAGGTTGCACCAAAGGAGGGACTGCTTTTATTGGGCGTACGTATAGGATAACAAAAGGGTTGTCTAGTAAATCGTGTAGAGCAAGGAACTCCAGTTTTAAGACGTCTATCCTTCTACGTCTCCGATGGCCCACGATGATTGTGTTGCCAATATCTTGGAAGATGGGCTGCCTTCACCTGCAAGTCTTCACTCACAAATACCTCGGATTGTAAACTCTATTGAGGTCCGCAATGCTAGATAGGCTTAGACAGGGTGATACGTGTTGTTTGTCTGCAAAAATGTCTGAGGAAGCAAATATGGTTAAACCAACAATAAACGTCAAATAAAGAGGAAAATAAAATACAATGTAGATCTAAATGGTAAAGTTAAGAGAACTAAATCCCAAGCCAAGGGATCTAAATCCTATGGAATCACACCTGGTTTTCCCTCTTCGACTGGACAATGGGGACTGTTGTTCCACTTCCCCGAGGCGATTAAATGGTCGTCCTTCATGCCTTTATTAGATGTGGGAAGACACGATATAAGTCTAACGATGCTAGACCTAGACTTGAGGTAATACCCTACGCCTTTAAGTTTGTGACACTCATACATATGGGCAACGTCATGCCATGTGAGACTTAAACTCATTTGCTCATTGAGAGCGTCGACACAACCTAAAATTCTAAACATGTTAGGTGTACATTGGTCTGGGCATAATCTATGATTACGTAGGTATTCACTGGTTACATTCTTCATGGGAAGTGTCATTCCACCCTCAAAAAAATGCAATTATGGGAATGACAACTTCCCATTCTTTCCTATTGTCAGCTATGACTTCTAGGAGGCAATATCTCAAACCCACTTCCTAAGGGATGCGGTATTTAGCTTGGAAGCCCTACATACCAGCGTCAGTATCTACTAGACATTTGAATCTACTCATTTGGTTGGAGTAAAAATGGAGATTTAGAAAGGGAAGGGATACAATTAATGGCTGAGGACAACAATCGAGGAGAAAAAGAATTTAAAAGAGTGAAAACTTACGGGAAATGAGTAGACGATTCTTCGCGAGCTTCTTGAGAGGAGAGAAAAGGAGGGAGTCTTAGGAATTGATTGATTTCTAGAGTAATGAGTTGAGTCACGACTTCCTAGGCATTTTGATATATGGAAGGCAACATTGAATGGGAAATATCCTGCTCAAATTTTGAAGAAAAATCTGAACCGTTGGATATGCATATCACCGTTGGACGTGGAGGACAGGGCGTTACTTGGAGCAATTATTAGGGGCATTATGGATTTCGAGGCATCATGAGCAGTTTCAAAATGAGTGAAATGACATTCTCACGTGTAATAGTTTGAGAAGCATGCGAAGGCTATGGTGTTGAATCAAAACTTCATTTTTCTCCTCGAATGGAAGAAAAATGAATTTTTGAGGGCCTATTATAGGGGCAGAAGGGTCAAAATATGTTCTTGGGCCTTGGACTTAATCAGAGGGTATTAATTGGTCCAAGGAGAGTTTAGTGGTAATAACTATACCGAACTTAAAAGCCCATAAGCAAACTATTGCAAGAGAGTTTGGTGGAAATAGTTCAAGGAGGGGCATCTCCTCGGCTTTATGAAGTGAAGACTATACTATGCGTCATGATATTTATAAGGAAATTCTAGGAGGTCTCGTGGATGAAGATGTGTTCCACAAGGATACAGAGAGAAAGAGTGAATGAGAAATATCTTAGAAAAAGCTACTACCACCGCATTAAAAACTCTGCACCTACCTCTCTGGCCGCATTAATGGAGAAATGACCTCTAAACAGTAGTGATCAGCCTTACAACTATTGTTTGAAGACTTCAAGAGAGTGGTGGATGAGACAAGTATCTGGATTGGTGATCTTAGCCATACGTGGAAGATGGAGGGAAGAAGGAGGATGATGTAAAAAGAAAATAAAGGCATTCAAGCAGGAGGAGGGGAGAAAAAAGAGAAAAATACTGTAAAAAACACCTTCAGTTGTAATCTATTCTGAATACAAGGAAAAATAATACAAGTCATCATCGGCTTACATCCGAGGAGAGTTTCTATTACATAGTTAGTTCGTCGCACATAAATTGGAGATCTCGCCTATCGTTTTTGTTATCCAACATCCATAAAACCTAAGTTTCAAGCCCACACTCTACAAATTTCATTGTATAAGGCTTTTTGGGCCTACACCCTTCATACTGTTGAGTTCGGATGCGAATTGTGACCTTTCACTTTTAATTTATAATGAAATAAGGATATAAATGTACTTTTATGTAAAAGATTAAAACTTTTTAAGGGTATAAGGGTAACTTTAAGAATTTGGATAAAAAGTTAAAAATAAAAAATTGGTAGAACCCATTGAAATCTTCTCTCTCCACATTTCATTTATCCCTTCTATTCTCTTCTAACCAAACCAAGGAAAAAAAGTGCCTTCCTCTTCCATTCTCTCATTTTCCCTCAAACCAAACATAATCTAAATTAATATATGTTACGACAATGAGTAATTGTTGCTTGGGTTTTATCAAATAAATAATCCTGATGACTCTGTAATGTGCATTAGAATAACAACGATTTTCTTATTATAGAAAGAGAAATAACTAGATAGCAAGTACCAATAAAACTACACATATATGATATATTGACAAGAGCTGTCTTAATGTTATTTTCTGTCTAATATGATTCATTCCAGAGTATGAAGAACCTTCTACAATTTGTAATTTAGTATCAAATTAATAAAAAAAAGAGCTGCTTTTTTATATGTTATTAATTACAAGACTATCTGCACATTTAAAACGAATCATTTAGTATACTTTTTATATTTTATAGAATCAATTAGTATGCTGTTCAAGTAGAAAAAGATATAGTTCTTAAATCTTAAGAAAGCTGTTTGAGTTAGTTCTTAACACAAAAAAAAATTGTCCCCAATGTAAAAGTTGAATAGGATGCTAAATCGGTGAGTGTAGGCTTTTAAAGGGATTCTAATTAATTGGTAGACAGTTAATATTATAGAAGAAATTGGAGAGTTAGTTCAAAATAACTTACACTGTAATATTTAATTTTGTTAAGGGTTTATAGTTGGGTAGTTCATGAGATAGCTAATTGGGGGGCTTTATCTTAATTTTTTTGTGGGTATCTTCTCAAAAAATAAAACTTTGGGTAAGTACTAATTATGGCCTATTGGATGAGATTAATCTGAATTAGTTGAAAAAAAAAAGGCTTTGACAAGAAAAGTTGTACATATTGGATGAGATTAATATTGTTGCCCTAGTACTCTTCAACTTTGCAACCATATATAACCCAATGAAATCTTATTCTGACTAAAATATTAATGGTCATTAACACTAAGAAAAAGGGGCTTTTTCAAAGAAAGAGACTTAGACTCAAAATCAAAGGATAAGATTATTATATTAGGCCTAATAATATCACCGGAGGTAGAATTAGAAATTTAAAGAAGAAAGCCACGGATGTTATTAGGCCTAATAATATGTGCCTTAATTTATACCTATATTATTAACATTTTTTTGGTAACTATTCTATGATAATAAAATATATGATTCCCTAACACTTTTCATTCTCTCATACTAAATTAGGGAGCTAGTGTTGTGCTTAAAAAAATGCATGTCCATGACACAGCTATACCAAGTAACTTCTTTATAAACAAGATCATATAGTGAACTCGAAAGAAGCAAAATTGGGTTCTTTTCAAACAAAATCTTACTCAATATGGCATATTAGCATATAATAATAATAATAATAATAATACTTATTATAATTCTCATTTTGGTTCTAGTCCTTTCCTGTCTGGGAAAGTTACAAGACTGGACCTAAGTCCTAGAGACTTTTTTTGCACTTACCTAGATACCCTACATTGTGTGATTGGTACCCACATAACACATGTCACAAACCCAACATCTTAAGCTTAAGATCGAATTATTAAGAAGCATTGAGAAAAGGGTTTTTTGAGATCCATGTTCTCTATCTCTCTATGACTTAAGCATAAAACTTGATAAATTAAAAGAATGGCTAAATTGATTAACAAAGGTAGGTCTCTCAGATTATATAATTCTAATGGGGAATCTATTTTCTTTGATGTGTTGAGATCTCATTGGCTGGTCATGCATAAATTAAGGAGGGTGTTCCAAAATTTCCAATTAACTATAGGAATTGAATTAGCAAAAGCAAATGATTAATTATCTTACTAAAAACTGCGCTTTTGTTTTCTTGTTTCCCAGCTGAAATTAAAATAGAGTAGCTTAATTATTAGACATCATCATGTCTATAATTTTCTCATGGAAGCATGCAACTTTTGGCTAAAATTGGCATTTCGCAATTAAAATAGACAATACTTTCTACTATTAGAAAGAGCAATTTGCCCTTGTTTTTGGAACTACCAACATCGTGATCAATAGCCAAGTTGCATATAGAATTATCATGCCCTATATATCTAAGAACCCCAAACCCCAAAAAAGCATGCCAAATATTCACTACTTTTTTTTTTTGAAAAACACACACATACACACACACATATATAGGAGAAGGGAGATGAGATAAAAGAATACACTCACACGCTAATACCAAAACTGCATGCGGCAGTTAGTGTCGCGGAGCAAATAATAAACCATTTCTCAATATCACACCTTACTGATATGGGACGACTCAATAATACTGAGTATCTTTTTAATATTCACTACTTTGTTATTGAAAATCATGCTTTTACATAACACATTAAATATGGATTTATTATATGAATGTGACATCAAAATTACAAATTAACCACTCATAATATATGAGGGCAAGACCTCTATCGAAACCAATTATCTGAATATATATAGAATTTAACTATGTAAAATTTTGTAAAAATTATATTAGAGGCTGAAAATCAGATTCCCCCCACGATATAAAAATTTCTAGAGAAGAACTATTTTCAATATGTGGCTGTGGCCTAACTTCTTAACCAAAATAAAAGAAAGAACAAGAAAAAGCCTGTGAGGCGTAATAGATAGCATTGTAGAAATTTCATGATATTAAGCTCAACCATTTTGTGTGTTCTAACTAGTTTAATTGGTATAAAAAAAAAATTTGCCGAATAGAAGATCTAAGGTTTAATGTCTACTTATTATTAAATGGTGTCTTAATTCAATGATAAAAATAAATCATCATAAGTGAACGTTATAAGTTGAACTTTTTTTTTCTTAAATCCAACCATTTTGTGCCATGCATGCAGCATGTTGAATCGTGTCAACACCGAGTGATTAATTGAAGATTAATTCTTTTTTTATGTATAGAATTGTTAAAAATTGCACACACAGTTCAACTACACATTGACAAAGAACATGGGGATACTATAATATACGATGTACCCAATATATATATACTTGCTTATCATGCACGTATATCATTCGATCTTGATTTCATATTCAATCAACTAGAAATCTAGTGATATTGACAAATATCCAATAAAATATTTAAACAGGCCAACTCAAAAGTTTAATGTCATAATCAAATAGTGCAATCTATTTCTGGAGCGCCATGTGGCTGCTAGAAACATGGGCTTATTACTATAAAGTTAATATACTAAATTAAATATTACTCTCTTTCCCCCCAACCTTATCTTCTGTTTGAGTAACTTTTAATTAAAGGAGTTTAGGAAATAAATAAAGGCACCCATCTTCATCAAACTTAGAGATATTTTATTTATATAATTATTAAAGGGTTGGATTCTTTATTAATTATATAATTATACTATGTCTTGAAGTGAAGTGAGAAGATTGGAGAATATAAGAGAGGGTAGTAATAGAGAAGAGGAATATTAGAGATTAGGGATTACAATCATTGTCCCATCCATTGTCTGAATCCTTAAAACTAAAAATTAAGGGAGAGAGATTAAAATGATAGTGTATAAAGAAATAGAAAAGTTTATTATTCTTGAATTAATATATATGCTTTAAAAATATAAAAAGTAAAATAAAAAACACAAAAAAAGACCATTCCTTTTCAAATTTTCCCAAATTGAAAAAAAAAAAAAAAAAGTTTGGAGGGGTTTCTTGTAGCTCTTAAATTTTTCTCCCTCTCCTTTTAAATATCAACAAAAGGGAATTGAATATTTGCCCTCATTTTCCTCTCCTTAGATTATACTCGATGAGACACGAAGGATTATACATGATGAGACATGAAGGATCTTGATAGTACTATAATAATAATTCTAGTTAGTAGTCGTAATTTGGAAACTTTTGATGAAAACAAATTAATGGCTGGGAGTGACATAATGGTACAGCTTGATACCTGAGTTACACGTTATTCATCTTATTCAATTCCCTCACTTGTCTCCTTTTGTCTTATTGTTATGATTAATACAAACATAATTTACACATGACTTGACTTGAGTTCAGTAGTATTGTATACTAGAGTTATTAGAATGATGACACGTGTATTATCGCGCATTTTTAGCGCAATAATCATTCTATTAGTATAAGTGTTTGTGAGGTATGAGGGGCAAGAGTTGGGATTCAAATATCTAGAAATGAGCTTCACACATATATATAATATAGACTTAGTTTAGATTAACTAGAGTAGAATTTATATCTAATATTAAAAAAAGAAAACAAAATAATGATATGTGTCTAAAAGTATTTGCGTGACACCTCCACAATGGGTTTAATGTATTAAAACATTGGACCCAAGCTTTATCTAGTTTAAATATTATTTAAATGAACAATAATGCAAACTATTATTAGTATAATTACTTGATGGAAATAAGGATTGGAGCCATTCTAATTTCTAAGAGTTTCAGTTTCGAAATAAAGTTAATAATAGTCTTCTCCATTTTCAGCCATAAGGTTTCTGTTGACTACATATTCAAAGTTACCTGCCACTAATTATCCACTAGTGAGAGTGGTATAAATTTATCAACAGGTATATGCACTGTTGATGTATCTTTATAAGAAAAATAGAGGCGAAAAACCCATTTTAGTACCTATATTTTTACGTGATTTTCACTTTAATCCTTAACTTTTTTTCCACCACTTTTAGTCCCTATCCTAGAAAACGCATCTCGTTATAGTCCCTGACGTTACATCAAAGACGGAAATTGCACATGTGGCAAACGGAACTATTAAAATAATAATAAAAAAATTATTTTGCATTAAAAAATGCCACGTCAACATTTAAATTAAAAAATTAATTTATTAATTTTAACTAATTTAAAAAATTAAAAACAAAAAGAAAAACAAAAAATCACATGAATTTAGATCTAAGTGTGTTTTGAACAAGAAAACAAACTCACATCCAAGACCACAAACCCAAAAATTATTATAAAAAAAAAAAAAAAAAAAAACCAAACCCTGAGATCAAGAACAACAAAAACACAGTTCCAGATCTAAAAACAAAGAAAGAAAAAAACACCCACATACACATACTTTCTTTCCTTCACTCAAACTCACTCAAAAAAACAACACCCAAATCTAAAGTAGTGTCGATCCTGGTCCAATTCATTGGGTCAGGGCAAGGCGCAGTCCGACTCATCTGCGTTGAAGATCCAAAAGGTGTTCTGAGGGTTTTTGGTGAGGAAGAGTGTGAAGAAGATCGCGACGATCAGGAGAGAAGTCGATGAGGTGGAGAGATGGATCTTGAGGGAGGAGGCGCTGGAATTGATGTAGAAGGACCCGAAGGAGAGGCTGAGGGTGAACGAGACATTGATGAGCTTGCTCTTCAGGTTGGATTAGGTGAGAGGTGTCGATTCGAGGGTTAGGGATTACCGGCAGAGTGTGATCAAGAGGGCGATCGCGTTGCAAGAGTTTTCTGGACTCCATTGTTGCTGATGGACAAACCCTAACCCTAGGAGGTGAGGTTGATGAAGCTTCCGATTCCTCTGAAATCAGGGAAAAGGAAGGTAAAGTCTCTAAGTCTGAGGTTGAAATTTCTGGTGCTAATTGAGCTAAATTTGTATATGAGCTAAATTTTTTGGGTTTATTTTGTGTTTGTTTCCTAAGAAAATATAGGTTTATGGGTTTGTTGAGATTGGATTGTTTACTAGGTTTATGGGTTTGATTTGCTGGAGAATTCGGTGTTGTATAGTTGATTAGTTATTCAATTATGGACTTTGTGAAAATCATGTGGATTAGTGATTTGCTGGAGAATTTGATGTTGAAGGGTTGTTTGTTGGGTTTTTTTTTTTTTTAATTTATGGGTTTGTGTTCTTGGATATGGGTTTGTGTTCTTGTTGTTCTTGTTCAAGACACACTTAGATCTCAATTCATATGATTTTTAGATTTTAATTCTGTTTTTAATTTTTTTTATTTAGTTAAACGTAATAATTTTTTTTAATTTAAATGTTGACGTGGCATTTTTTAATGCTAAATAACATTTTTTTATTTATTATTTTAATAGTTCCGTTTGCCACATGTACAATTTTCGTCTCTGATATAACGGCAAGGACTAAAACGAGATGCGTTTTCCAAGATAGGAACTAAAAACGGTGGAAAAAAAATTAGGGACCAAAGTGAAAATTGCATGAAAATGTAGGGACTAAAATAGGTTTTTCGCCAAAAATAAATAAATAATGGTTATATCTCTCTCTTTCTTTATTTGGGTCAAAATAAATGAGGTACTATTATTTTTTTAAAATCTTAACTGAAAGGCATGACACTACATATGTTCTCATAGCTTATTTGCATAATATTCATCAAAACATATAATCTTTTGCAACTTTTAAATTAAATGTGAAAAAAAAAACTAAATGCTGATTTATTTTAAAATAGTTAGTTTTGCTAACATTTTTAATATAAAAAAAAAATTTTGAAACAAAAAACTAAAAGTTAAAATGATTTTCATTACGAATCTCATTCATTCCCTTCCCTGTGGCTCTGGTTAGGGAAAAGTCCTTAATTATCTGATTTTTCTCTTTGAAACATCTGAAAGTTGGCCTAACCCCATTGGTACTCTTTTATACATATAACTCTATTGGTACTTATTCTGAAAGAATTGAGGCAATAGCTCTTTTATTTTTTGAAAGTTGAGGCAATAGATCTTGTCTGGTTGTCAATTGAAAGAAGTCATCATCACTTTGATTGATGCTCCACCAATATTTATTACAATCATTTATCTGTAGAGTTTTTTTTTTTTTTTTTTTTTTTTGTAGAAACCATATATTTGTAGAGTTAATGTGCAGAGTTACTAAAATATATGTAAGGGAGGTTATCAAGAAAAATAAAATTATATATAATTCAGGAGATTGGATTTCCCGTTATTATTAACATTTAAAAAAAATATTCATTAAGATATTTTAGTATCTATTTAAATTAAAAAGTCTAAACCACTTTTTTTTTTTCAGAATTAAAATCTAAACTTTCTCTAGTTGCTTTCAGCTCTATCTGTCTCTCTCACATCCATAGATTAGGTAATTTTATTGTTCATAACTTAGCTAAACATGCGAGACATGTCAGTAGTAATTTTGTGTGGATGGAGAGTACTCCTTCTCATTTAACTGATGTACTCTTGGCTCATTTTTCTTAATGTCAATTTTCTTTATTCTCAAAAAAAGAAAAATCTGAAGTACTCTTTTTTTAAACGGGAATCAACTTTTATTTCATTGTTGAATATGAATAGAAAATCTAAACTACTTAATACACAATTGAAGGATAAAGTTTTATAATAGAGTTAGGCAAAAACTTTGAAGAATCTTGACCACAACAAAATCATTATATAAAAGATGACACAATTCTTGATATATAGAGCTGAAATACATAAGAAATTAACAGATGCAAAACAATTTGTGAGATTCACTCCCTGAAAATTTATAAATTTCTAGATTTGGCGCCTGATTTAAAAAATAAAATAAAATTAGAATGGCTATTTTTTATACCCATTAACATTTTTTTAAAAAATAAATGGTGTGATTTTTTTATAATTCTGCTCAAGAGTTATGAGATTGTATTTAACATTTCAATTAATCTTTCTACCATTTTAAATTCATTGTGTGGTTTTTAAACATAAGTCATTTTCTATCAATCTATTAAATTTGATTTGTTTGAATGCTGGACAATGCAGTTTTACATTTGTAACATCAATTGACTTGCCTATTTACATTAAGTATTAATGTATCATACTATAGTATCTTAGGGTTTTTGCTCTTACGATATATTTAGTGTAATTAAAACTAATCATGTGCTATATATATATATATATAATTAAAATTGAATTTTTGGTCTTTTAAAAGCTCTTAATTTTTTTTTTTCTGAGAAACACAAAAAAAAAAAAAAAATTAAGAGCTTTTGAAAGCTCTTAACTAAATATCATATTGGTTCAAGTGTTGCTGATTCTAATCAATTCATTAATACAAAATTCATGTCATGTTATCCCATAATATATACACACACACACACACAGTTACACACACTTACTCCATCATTAAAATTGAATAAACAATTTATTGTCCATTGGCATTGTATATTGCAGGCTAGAATAGCCCATCTATGTTATATTAGATGAAGATTTAATTAATTAATCAGGAACCCTTGTGAAGCCATTGCTAAAGAAGGCATTGTCATGAATAAATTATTGATGTAGTAGTAGCTAGTTCTAGTGTCTCGCACATGTTTAATAATATACGTACAAAGACTAGCTAGATGCTTAGTTAGTTTCCGAGGTGTCGAGAATTATTGGTTATTGCTTCGATGTTACTGTCAATGATACATATTCAAGATGACATTACTGCCTAAATTTAGAAAGATACTTAACGTTTTCCAACCTGTGACTGTGAGATCTTTATTTTGCTTTTAGAGACCTTATCCCATTGTCTTTGTTGTCTTCATGTACAAAGTCTTCAAACTCTACCAACCAATTGAGCTCGGGTAGACAAGCAAGGCGACAGGATAAAGTTGCGGCATAGAGGCGAACATGGAACTAATGATCATTTTGGTCACAGCTGTTGAAACTTAAGAGGATAGGCTTGGGTTGGCAGTTGTTTAAAGGTGGTGGTTTGGTTTCTTGATTTTTTTTTTTTTTTTCCTAGCTAGGGTTCAAATTTCAAATCCAAAAAGGATAATGATATTCTTAAGATAATATTTTTCATCTCAAGTTTTTAACATCCATTTTATGTGTTAAAACGGAATATTGATGTAAAATAGTATAATTGTTAATTTAGTTGATCGTATTGTATGACTTCGATTCGTGAACATTCATAAGAAAGAAATAGGTAGCACATGAAGAATTGTTGGGTTATTAACTTAAGGGACTTCTATTTGATGATACTTAACAAAGGTACGTATGATTTAGATCACTAGTTTGGCAAGTGACGACTACGGTTTTGTTTGTGCATACCTTCCATCAATGCTAAAATGATCTTTATATATATATATATATATAGAGAGAGAGAGAGAGAGAGAGTTTAGAGGCAAATCACATTTTTTGTCCGTTATCTACTGGTAGTTGTAATTCATTTCTAAGGATTAAGACTCTTCAAGCTAATCCAGTGCCTATTAGGATTAGCTTCAGGAATGACCGCTGGAGCTTGCTTGGCCTCATCTTTGTCGTTTACCTCATCTTTGTCAACCTCAGTCTTGACAATGAACCTAAGCTGAGGAGCAAGTTCGAGCTTGTTCATGTCACATCGTTAGGTTATCTATCGATAATAATGATAAGACGAGAAAAGGAAATAGACAATAATGCTTGATGGCAAGATCGAGCATAACAAGAACTTCCAAGATTGAGGAGGCGAAAGGTATAAGAACAAATATTAAAAGTCAACAACTTTAAGAAAGCCATACAGTAATAATGAAAAAGTTTAGAGGCCATACATATACTTACTGCGAGATTTAACGAAATATAAAGGTACAATTTTTAAAATAAAAATTAAAAGAAAGAAAGGTACAAATTGAAATCTTGCATAGTTTTGGAATTTAGCTCCACTCCTACTTGATAGTTATAGTTGGTACACTTAAGCTAAATGAAACAACTAGTAATAATTATTCGTGTTTGAAAATTAGGGGATGTGATGGTGAATTGTAGTAAGGACATCCTAATCGAAGTGTGATGTACTTTCCTAATGAAACATGGTGGATCCTCCTACCATATCTAATTAACTGCTGAAGAAAAAGTTCTCAACCAGGAGACTTCGACGGTTAAGTTGGAAAACTGATGGAGAATATATGAAGAGAGTAAGTGGACGCTTATTTTAAGAATGATTGACAAAAAAGAATACATTCATAAATCAGTGGTCATGTTATGTCCATTGCTCAAGCATAAGTGTTGGCCAACTTGAGTGGGTGCTAGCCAACCTACTTGGTCTTAGTTGGTACACATTCTCTGGGATTATTAGTTCCAATCCCCCCCCCCCCCCAAACAATGTTGCGCTATTCTAATTTTGAGCATAATATTATGATAATATTATTTGTCTTTTTTTAAAATATTATTATTCTTTCTAAAATTATAAATATGATCAATTTATAGTGAGATAATTTAAATATATTCTAACATATTTTACAATTATCAATAATTAAAGGTTTGCAAAAGTGCAAATAACTAGATAACATGACTAACCTAATTACCTAAACCCACTCGAAGGCTTTGGGATATTTGTTCTTTGTGTTGACTGGTTGGTGAGGCTTTAGAATTTCATAAATATCCATTGGTTGGTTTGATATTGTATTATAGATATTGTATTATTTAGACCATCTGTTCATCCAACACATCAAAATTTAATATATACTTTTACTTTTACTTTTACTATATATATATACTTACACCAACACTTTAAAATAAATATTTTATTATCTACCAAGATAGTTTGTGTATATTGTATACATCATTCTAATCTCACTCCCTGCTGAGGTAAGACTAAACCCCATAAAGGTAGGGAGACACTGGCCACATATCCATTGATAGGGATAAATTCCAGAATAGACGGATTGAATTAGTAAAGTCAGACATTAGAGACAAGGTAGCTAGAAGAGACAGCATACTTAATTTAATAGTCAAAGAACTGGTAGACGAACCCATAGCTCGGACGGAGAGGCAGGGCAACAGATGGACTCTTTAGAGTGAACGAATCCAAGGAAGATGGTTTGTTGAAGCCATGTGACGCCTACATGGCCTAAGTGGTCTCTAAGAATCCTAATATGGAAATATCTTGCATTCTACGTCCAACCATAATCAAAGGAATCCCTACAAGGAAAGGATCTCATGAAATACGAGCAATAATGAGGATCTTCTCGACAAGGAAATACACTCTTCACCAAGAAATTAAGGTCGACTCTACACTACTATAAACCTCCCCCCCCCCCCCCCAAAAAAAAACTCTCACAAATCAAGGTACACATAATGATACCCTAGCTCTAACACTTTAGAATGATAGAAAATTCTCTTTTCTAATTTAACTTTCAGAGGGTTTCTGGCCGGTACCACATCAGTACTCTCTGCAAAAAAAAAAAAATTCCACAAGTTACCAAGGGCACGTGAGGACTATTTGGCTCACTAATGATTTTCAGCATTATCATCCACCAATCATTAAGGCAATTCGTTTATCATAAGCAAAATCTTTGCACCATAGACTAATGGAGTATTATGGTCAAAGGAAGAGATATATTCTATGATGTTCACCAACCATTGACAAGCAGAACCATACTACACAGTCTAATTAAGGAGGTTTAGGAATTGAAACATTATAATCCACAAATGATTCTAGAGCTAGAGGCATCCCCATTGATAATATTGGTTTAGAAGTTAAGAACTTAGAACCCAAAACACACTTAGCCGGAGGTCAAAGAGCCACCCAAACCTATCCTTAATTATCATTGGTACCTACCAATAAACAGCTATTTCCCATATGTTACCTCATTATTCCTTCCTGTTCAATTTCTCATTTAATTTTAAGGTTCATCCTTTCTATTCCTTCATTTTGGGTCAAGCTTTTGTGCAAAGTTCCACAAATTTTTCTACTTTGCCGGGATTATTGAACAAATTTTCAAAATTTTTCAAAGACTTGACTACAAATATGAGAGGCCAAGGAAGGTTTCAGTAGTTTTCAGTTCCCAAACACATTATAGTGTCTCTATAGACATCTGGCGGAAATCTAGAAGCCAAATTTTACGTCAAAAGAACTGAATAATTGAGATAGTTTGTCATGAAACTATTGGCTGTCTTGGTCTTACAGTGATATAAATATAATCCTTCTTTTTGGCTATAGCCTATAAGGTCAGGTAAAGTAAAATCCAGCCAAGTCCAAGACTTATGCTAGAAATTGGAACTTGGGAATCTAACTTCACGCCCCTGAAATAGAAGTGCAAGACACTTTCAAATCATCGCAAGGGAACAGGTGGGTGTGGCCATTAATTGATAACAGCAAGCACACTGATCCTATGTGGTCACTGGTCAAAAAGTTTGTAGGACAAATCATAATATATATGCTAAGAGATACTAACATTTTTTTTTTCATAGTTTGATGACAAGATTGTATTTAGACCACTATCATTTTTATATAATATATAATTTATATCACTTTTAATTAATATCAATTGCAATATATTACGTTACTAATTATGAAAAAAAATAAGATGTGAAGAGTGCCTATTATATACACGCTTTTATATATATATATATATACTGGACACACAATCTTCAAAAATTAAGTAAAGTTACAATTTTTCTTGTTCTCACAGAGAGAGAGAGAGTGTGTCTATGCTATGCGTGAATTAAGTAATATACACTAAACTTTTTCCCAAAGATATATTATTGTAGACTTATATTGGAGTTCAAAAGCTCTTGGAGGTGAGTCAGATGAGCTTTGAAGTGCTCCATATCATTATACTAGATCCTATGATCTTTCTGCCAATGCTAGATTCTTTGACAACAAAGAAAGGAATTAAAAAGGGTATCTTTATAATATAATTTTTGAGGGAGATAATAAAATTAAGGTAACATCATAGAGTCCCATAGCCCCATCTGTGCCAATCAGAATAGAGTTTGGAGATTGGAATCCCACTTCAAAAAGAAAGTGCAGCAAATCCATTCTATATTATGAGTTTATGACCTGAGGATTTTGCATTGGAAACTCTAAAATTTTGTGGACCCTGCCAATTTAATCTTTGTTTCTCTTTAGTTAAGAATGATTTATACAGTTCTTATTTGCTTTGATGCATGATGGTGCTATCTAATAACATTTGGGGCCAAATAATAATAATAATAATAATAACAATGTAGGAATAAGGGGCCGGGCATTAGGCCGTGGGCCACGTCCGGGGATGTCATAAAACCCGAAGACAAACACATAGTAGGGCGGACAAGTAGATTACTGGGCTGAGGAAGAGAACTGGTCAAAATGAACAAGTGACGTCATTCAAGGAGCAATCCCTCCTCGATCAAACAGAGCAGAAGCCTAAAGTCCGACCACCCATCAGACACGAGGCAGTGGGCAACCATGCTTGGGAGGATAAGTGTCAGTGAGAAGTAAGTCACTAGAGAGATGAGAAATATTTGGAAAGAAAGTTGTTACCACTGCATTAAATACTCTGTATCTAACCCCCTAGTCACATTAATGTGAAAGTGATACCTGAACAGTAATTTTCAGCCTTATAGCTACCCACAAAAAATTCAGGAAGGTGCTGATGGGACAAGTATCTAGGTTATTAGGAATTTGATCTACACGTGGAGAATTGAGATGAAAGGAGGGAAGAGAATAAAAAAAAATGGAGAATTCCATTACAACAAGGGGCATCTGAGATTGAGAGAGAAAAGAGCACTGTGTAACAAAGAACTTGAATATTTGTATAAGTCCAAAAGAAATATATAAGTGCATACCTTCCTCGAACCTGACTGATGAGCATTTTTCTTTGTCCAAACTATTTATCTTGTTTATCCTAACACTAAAGGTCTGTTTAGATACAGCTTATTTTGCTGAAAATTAAAAATTGAAAACACTGTAGCAAAATAATTTTTAAATATGTAAATAGTACCGTGTGACCCATTTTTAATGAAAAAGTTGTTGAAAAGTGAGGTTTGTGGATCCCGTGAACAATACACGGGACTCACTGATGTGCTGAAAAATCAAATATTACGACTACTGTACATGAACAGTGAAATTTGTCTCCTGGAACGCGTGTCCAAAAAACAAAAAACAAAAAAAGGAAAACGCAAAACTCAAAACTCAAAACTCAAAACGCTAGGCGTAGATAATTCCTATCTAAACGCTCACTAACTAGCCTATCACCTAACTCATTGAACGTTCAATATCAAACCCACTTTCTAATAAATTCATTATTTTGAGCTCATTGGGGCATTGCCTAAATCGCTTGGGCTATGGACTGAGTCTAGTCCTTACAAGTTACAATAATAATAATAATTCATTTTTTATCATACTTTGAAAACATTACTCTCCAATTATTGAACAATTACACCAAGAGTACAAAAACAAGCAATTAAGCTACAAACAGCACTACAACCAAAAGTACAGCACCACAGGTCCACAACTATCAAATACAGCCAAAGGAATTTTCCACAAACTACATAATACCTACTTCTTTTTCTTTTTATTGATTAAACCTAATGCCCTATGATTTTTTTTTTATTAAAAAAAAGAGAGATAATTGAAGCTCTTTTAATATCTGATTAATCATCAACCACTTACAATCCACCTTAAAACTCTCTACAATTACACTGAGATTGGATTTGATAAAAAAAACCCAAAACTTATCAAAGAAAAGTTTCGAAGCAAGATGTTCCGCAAGGAACTTATTATCATCAATTGCTTCTTTAAACTAATGGCATCATAACTTAGTATCTTACCAAAAGATAAACAGGAATTATGACATTCGCAATTCAACATTTTTATTGTGGCCCGGCTTCTATAATGTTCCTTTAACTACCAAAGCATAGCCTTTTTATGACAAAATGTTCTTATTTGTGGCATATTTAAGACCCAAAAAAAAAAAAAAGGTTAGGTGAATGTTAGTTGTTTTCTTTCCTTTTTTGAAGTCCTCTCTCTCTCTCTCTCTCTCTCTCTCTCTCATATGTATGCATATACTATATATACATACATTTGGTTGCTGGATTTTCTTATTGCTTTAGACAAATTTGCAAAATGTGAAACAATACATATGATAAATTATTGATTATCCTAAGTGTTTAAACCGTTAGAAAATTGTGAATTTATTAGTATAATTTTAACACTCTCTCTCACATAAACTCTTCATTAATTAGTGCGATTCAATGGACAGAATTTTTAACTTTTTAAATAGAAAATAAACTGGTAAAGCAAATACAAATTCAAACTCATGATGACCTACTTTGATATTAATTTAAAAGAAATAAATAGTTTAAAAGTAATATCAGCCCAAAAAAATGCTAAAGCTATTGTATTTATATCTAATATTACAAAATAAGATGTTCAACATATCAAAAATTCAAATGTACATACTTCATAATCAAATTTATATAGCACTTATGTTTTGTGAGAGTAAAACTTTTAGACCCCGATTTTACATCTTATGCCAATTTTAAACTATTTACAAAATTAAGTCCAATTGTTTAAATGACTAGCCAATTGACATATTCATGAACATAAAAATATTATAGTAAATCCTAATCACAATACAAGCACCCTAAATACATAGAAAACTCCAAATCAGGCAAAAAGCTTTCCTTGGCCTATAGCACCAAATGGTCCACTAAATAAGAATAGTTGCAGTACAATTGATTCCTCAAATCTTTTCATCTTATTAGTCACTAGATTTGTGAGTTGAGCAGCCAATCGTAAGACCAAGCCTCTTGGACGTTTTGGAATTGCTCCAATGATTCCCAAGCACCAAACAACAATAGGAACTTTGAAGGATTCTTTGTGTTTATTAACTTTAATATCCTCTCATACAATTTGGCAATTTAAGAGGGAAAATGTTTCCAGAAGAGATGTGTTTTATCTCTAGGGTCTTACGACTCTCTCTCTCTCTCTAACTCTTCAATATGGGAATTGGGTGTAGAATCTCGTGGGAAATGAGGATTATATGTAAAGGTATAAAGATAGGAACAACAAAAAGGGGAATAACAAATTTATCTCAAATTTTGACAATCTCACTCACCAAGGTGAGAGATGAGAGAGAGGCGAGATTGTTGCTTGTGCAACTAATTTTCAAAAAGCTTAACTCGCTTGACTCTAACAATTTCACTCAACTGAGATTCTGTAGACTATAACTCTAATCTTTAGCTTTTGAACTCTTCAACCCATTAGAAATTTACCCACAGATGTACATGCTACAATGAAATTAAGTACTCAACAATTAGATGTAAATTTTGGCATGAAATATGCCAACAAACTAAAATCAAAACATTTTGAGTTCCCTTCACTTCACGGTTCTATGTGCATTCTTTTTCCGTTTGAAGCCTGAAATTTATTCTCAATCAATTGAACCGTTACCTCAGCATCACCCAAAAAGAATAATAATAATAAATATAAGATGAATAAAATAAATGGAATGGAAGAATCGTTGTCTCACAAGAAACCCCATTTAAGAGGAGACTTGTTGTCGTCGAATTGCTACAACTTCAAATCAATCATATCTTCTGATTTTTGTGGATCACTAGCTACTATTGGGGATGCTGATTTTAGGTTTAAGAAGTGTTGTAGGTACGTATAAGATATTTATTTATTTATACTACCATAATATAATAGAGAATTTATGCTTCCTATAACGTCCATAGCCCCATGATGTCATTGTGTGGATAAGGTCCCTTCTGATTATATGTGAACTTTCGTTATTGGAAACAATTCTATATTCAAATGTTTTGATTCTTTTGAACTTTTGAACTCAAAAGATTCTTTTGAATTTTTGCTACGGCCTTTTTTATATTCTATTATCAGTCACTCGCAATTTTCTTTTGAAAAAAAATACTTACTCTCTCCTTTCAAACAATTATAGACACGAATAAAAGTCCAGTCACAATTGAAAGCATTTTCTTTTCCAACCCAACCTTGTTCCTAAGCTAATTCCAAGACATTCAAGGTTAAAATTAATCTCACCTCTCCTATTGTAATTATAGAAGTATTCACTCTTTCCGTGAATAATTCAACGTTCAAGAGAACAATGGTTCTTGGAAATAGGATTGGTGTTGGATATAATGATTAACTGAATGCACACATGTGAATAACACAATGGTGTTAATTAACATCAAGTGATTGACTATTGATGGTGCAAACATGCTACAACAACTATCGTTTCAATCTTATCGGATGTAATAACTCATAAACACATTGCGTATGTGTTGTCGTGTTACAAGACCCATCCAAATATGAATCACGCAAAAAGGAAAAATATGGGGAGACCAAGCATATGCATCTTGGATAGTGCTGGTCAACATTCAAACAAAAAATTAAAGAAAGTCAGCAAACCTACAAAAAAGAAAACTGTTTTGTTCATTTCAAAAGGTGCACTAACTTATGAGGAGATCTTATCTTTGTATCCCTGCAGCTGGCCATATATTCTCTCTCATTTAGATTTAGGGTCTGTTTGGATACTATTTATTATGAAAAATTAAAAATTAAAAATACTATAACAAAATAATTTTTAAATATGCAAATAGTACCATGAGATTTAGTTTTAAAGAAAAATTTGCTAAAATTCATATTTGTGGATCCTATGAATAATGCACGAGACCCATACAAAAAACACAGCCACCAGCACAGAAGTAAACGCGTTTGTATCCAAACTAACACTTAGCTCAACACCCCTAAAAAAGTTGCTAATCTCCTTTGTATCTCTTAAAATCACAACATGAAACAGTGTTTTGTAAATAAGTAATGTTATCCATGTAATTTTTTTCACAATAATTGAGTTAACAAATTCTTATTATTTTTTATTTCGACCTACTATTAACATTTTTTTTTTACATGACAACTAGTTAAATTAGTAGTTATTTATAAGTATTTTTTTATGATTTTTTTTATTTTTTGATTCTAGACTTGTAGAGGCTCAAGATAGATTCACAATTTCACAGGATGATTCCAACTTCCAACAAGCAGAAATTCCTACTACTTGCCACTTTAGACCAGGCAAGGCTCACATATCCCAAAATACCCATTACCATCAAAGGCAAGCTAAAAAAAATATGAAACACAAGGCTATTTCTGTACTCCAAATTAAATAAAGATAGTTAAGGGGCATTAAAGATAAAGACCCATTTCCTCAACCAAAAAAAAATAAAAGTAAAGACCCACTTCTCTTCCTCTTTTTTTTTTTTTTTTTTCAACTTTCCCTTTCCCCAATCACGGAGACCAAATAGGAAAAAAAAATCCTCTCTCATCCCAACCAATCCAACGGTTCAAAGTTTTCTAAAAAATTCAAACGGTCCAAAACATCAAAAATCTTCTATCAAACCCTCCACATGGCACAATCACAATCCCTCTTCAATTGGCCCACGTGTCCACCTTCTGGAACCCCAAAAAAACTCGTACACTAATTCCTCTCGAAAATCAAAACCCTACTACTACTACTAGTCTACTGCTACACCCCAATGACCCCCAATAGTCACACATTGCCCGACACTCACCAAAAAAAAAAACGCTTACGTGCCCCTTTGTTGTGTCTAGCACTCGACACTTCTCGATCTCCTATTGGTCCCCTCGTGGGGCCCAATTAGAAACTCAAGCTGTCCGTGGACCCCCACACACACCCCAGTCTTCCCTTCCCTGACTACAGTGCCCACGTCGCCTCTCTCAACCAATCCCACTTTGCGCTGTTCAAACCACTGTAGCGCACGTATTAATTCCACATCACACGTGTCGCGACCCCATCTCGCTATAAATACCTATAGTCCCAGTTCCAAACAACTCATAACCCAGTTAAAAAACGCTGCGTTTTTGCTAGAGAAAAGATTGAGAGAGAGAGATCATAAATATATGGATGGGAGAGGAGGGTGTTGTATAGCGAGCTATGGTGCTAATGGGGTTTACGATATGTCCAAGATGGATATGATAATGCTAAGGTTCCGGCCAATAGCGCCGAAGCCGGCTGCCGGAGCTGGATCGTCAGCTGGTTCCTCGCCGGAGAAAGCTGACGCGTACGTGAAAAGTGGTGGCAGAGGGAAGAGGAGGTACGTGAAAAGCAATAATAGTAATAATAGTAGTAATAGTAGTGGAAGTAGTAGCAGTGGTAATAGCGGTAGTAATAAGCGGTGCAATAGTAATAAAAAGAGAAAGGCTTCGCCGGAGGTGGTGACTCTGCCTTTGTTGCCGGAGACCCCTGACCGTAAGGTCTCGCCGGCGAGGCTGTCAACTCCGGCGGAGAAGAAAGAAGTAGCAGCAGCAGCAGCGAGGGCTAACTTGCCCGCGTTGCTGAGCTTTGATGGGAAAAAGAAAAACAATAGCAGCGACCACCATGTGGGGTTTTGGTCATCAGATCGGACGGTGGTGATGGGGGTGGGATCCTGTGTGATCGTGGAATGTGTGACGGACACGTGGACGGTGGATGGGCAGCTAGGGAGTACAGATGAGGAGAGGAGGATGAGTTTGGAGAGGGACACGTGTCCCGGGTTTGTATCTGATGGGTTGGGGAAGGTGACGTGGACTAATGGGGCCTACAGGAAGATGATGATGATGGATCATCATCATGATCATCATGAGGTGGCGGTGTGGTTGGTGGTGAAGGAAGAGAGTTTGAGAGAAATAATGGCGAGAACGCAAAGCTACACGTCGTTCACGTGCAGGGTGAGGCTGGTCCAGTACGACACGTGTGGGAAGGAGAGGAGCTCGATCACGCTGCCTTGTGATGTGTGGAGACTGGACAGTGGTGGTTTTGCATGGAGGTTGGACGTCAAGGCCGCCCTCTCTTTGGGTCGCTAAGTAATAGCCGTCCGATTCTGATCATTAACATAAATATATATGTATAACAAGTACTAAGCTTTGGACCTATGGTACCTTATTACTCTTTTTTCTTTTCATAAATGTGAATATCTTTGGGCTGTTGATGATGATGTATCTTCTTTTTTTGTTCAACTTTTCACTGTTCTTCCACGTTCCTGTCTCTTAATACCGAGCTATTACAGGTGTTTTGTTGTATGTTAATCTGTTTGAGTGTATGACTCTTTTTTTTGTTCAGTAGTGAGTTTAAAAACTAATTCTGTGTCATTTGGTATTAAATTATATATTGTGATTTGTGACCTATATTGAAATCACTTTAAAACTATATAAAGGGGCTTTAGTTATGGTGCAGATAGGGCCAGAGGGGGCTGATTTTCATTGGGTTCTAAGAGTTTGGAAAGTAAGTGTTTGCAGAGAGAGAGAGAGAGAGAGAGAGTATAGTGAAAGAGCAAAGAAAGAATGGTAGATTTTTTAGGGGAGATTGGGAATAGAGAGATGAGTACACTGTACATGTGTGCCGACCTGCAGGGACAGGTGGATGAGAGAAGTTGGGTGTGTAATACTAATTAATATATTGAGATCTTTTGAATAATCTTTTGTTGGCTAATTGGCTGGTGAAGTGGTGAGGTGATAGATCTGATCATCACTTTGCTTTTACTCTCCTATCTCAATCTCTATTGCACCACGTAGCTGCATGAACATCTTTCTCTCGCTTCAAGCCTTTTTTACCTTTCCCCATCAATGGTATATATCTTACCATCTTAGCTTAATAATCTTAGTGCCAAATATGGTATTGATGCCTTGATTTTCTGTGAGAGATTCTTGGATTTGGATCTTAGTGACGGATTAACGAATATTTCTTTTTCTTTTCCATTTTTATTAATTTCTTAAAAAAGAAGTAAGGAATAGAGAAAAAAAAAATATTCATTTTTGTGAGTATTGAACAAATACTAGTTAAATTCTGTATTAAAGACAACCACCTCGGAGGCGAGATGGGACCTTCCGCGTTAACAAATAAAATTAAGAGACAATTTTTAATATAAAAATGTGGGGGAAGTTGGGCCCAAGCAACTCATGTTTGCCCACTGAATCAAACCCCAACATAAAACTCATGGCCCAACACAAAATTAAGCAGGTAACCCTGGGCCTTATCACAATGGACTAAACCCTAAGGTCGGGATTATCTCCTCGAGAAAGTCTTTAGTGGTCGGCTGAAATACTGACCAATAATGAAGGAAGTCGGGTGAAACCAAGGAAGTTAATATCATACTGGAGGTTGTATCGGTTTGGTCAACAGTACGATATATTTTAAGTACCCGTCAATACCGATGTACCGTTTCAGGTTTACCGCTGTTTTATGTGTATATATATATATATATATATATATACACATACAAAATCTTTAAAGCCATGTCTATAAGCATATTTTCACTTATATTATAGTAAATATAAAAGTTTATCAAAAAAATTACATCAATTCAAAAAAAATTATTCATAGTTTTAGACTTTAGAATTAATTAAAAAAAACACAATATAAAAAATAGAAAACTTTATTGTTCATTGCATACTAAGAAAACAAATAATACTAATAAGTTAATATAAATAAGTTATCATACTTTTACAAAAATTCAAAAATTACAAAACTTTAAAAAAAAAAAAAAAAAACTTATTTTTGTACTAGCCGGTACAACCCTGTACCAGCCGGTATTGCCCAAAATTGGTTGGTATGGTCAATACATGGCCGGTACGGCCGGTATTTAAACCGGTACGAAATGTTATTGTTTCGATACCGGTATACATACCAATACGGTACATACCAGCCGATACCAGTACGATATTGACTTCACTGGGTGAATCACAAACCTAGTGAGATTGGTAGTCAAGGACCTAATGTCATTGAGGAACTACCACCAAACACTATTTAGTATTTGGAACAAGTTCCAAAAGAATCCTCTAAAGTCGTGTGGATCCCTTGGGATTTTGATGAATATAGGAATACGTGTGAAGTGGGGAAAATAATGAAAATCACCCCACTAACAAGAGACTAAGAAGAGGGTAGATGCTTGGGGTTGACAAAACTGGAGAGTGAGAGACAAAGAGGAGAAACACAGGGAAACATAGGGAAGTTGAGAGAAACCAGGTGAAGTTTGGGGTCTAATTTGTAGGATTGAAACTTAACCCACATATAAATAAATTGTATCCCAACTACTTTCGTGGACACAGTATGAGGTGACCACAAAAATTATAAAAAATTGTCTAAAAAATTAGTTACTCTTTTTCATTTATTTTAATATAAAAATGCTTTTAAAGTATCATTAACTTTTCCCAATTTCAAAATATTGCTAACCATAAAATCTTGAACAAAATATTTCTAACCATAAGATCTTGATACTAAGGTGAAAATGTGTTTTCACAACACTCACTATAATAAATCCTTTATTTTCTAGTGGGGTGGGGAAAGAGAAAAATGAGATGATGCTTTAATTAATCTAACAATATAGGATTGATCATTATTTATTTATTTATAATTTGATAGTTACAATAAGAGAGAAGTGATTTGAACTCTAGATGTTTCCGTTAAAAATACAAAGAAATGTCAATTGAGCTATAAAGCTCTTGACTGATCAATGGCTATTAGTCTTTTTTTTTTTTTTTTTTTTTGAGAATCAATCAACAATTTAGTTTGAGCTAAGAGCCCTTTATTAATTATATATAGTAGCCATTGCAAACATGCACATGCATTGCTTGTGCAATCCAATCTTACTTTGTATAAAAATTAAAATATTGAGTTTGGTATAAAATATTTTAAATGAATATAATTTAGAAGTACGTACCTATGTATGTGATAATATAGATACAAATCTAAATGGTAGTTGGGAAATGTGGTTAAATTGCAAGAACAAGGAGAAGATGTGAATAGATTGGTAGGGGTTTTGTATCTTTTACAAAAGTTGTAGAGGAAGATTGATTGGACTCTTTGTGGTCCAACATATCCGTGATATGCCACATGGGGGGAGCTTGTGCCAATCGAATTAAAGTCTAGTCTAGATCTAATTCTAAAAGAGCAATTCTTTTGAAATAGTTCAAACTTTGATGGGTGATGCCTTAATAATTTAATCAAATCCTCTCTAGCTAGATCTACCGACTACAGAAAAAGGGGATAAGAACTCTTAAGAATTTAGAAATGCCATTTTCTTGAAGGTCATTTTTCAATCTTTCTAAACCTCGGACCCTTTGAAAAGTCAGGCAGGCAAAATGAAACAGGACCAAAAACACATAGAAAGGCATGAATATATGTCAGTTTACCCTTATTTTAAAGTGGGATTATGGGTTTAAATACCTATCTTTTGTTAGGTAACTTAATAATATATGTATTAAGCTTGATTAGTTATCATCCATTCATCCTCAGTATCATCATCATCATATTATATTCTTAATGTATAAGATATTGAATGATAAACACTTTCTAGAGTGAGCCAAGTTAGTTTATAATCTTATTGTTTCTATTATAATTGGTTTTAGTTGTAAAGTACAGTTTAAACTTGAGTCAATTGTTATTTTTGTCTCTAAAGTTTTACTTTGTGATATTTTTGTTCCTAAAGTTCATATTTGTTGCCAAATTCATCTTTCCGTCTATAAACAATCATTAGCCATTAAAAACTATATTGCTTATAATACTTAAACTATGAAAATTATATGCCAAATGCTTTGTAACTGAATTGACACCTACCTATGTACAAAGTATTTAGGGGTTTAGAGGGGAAAGAGTTCGAGCTGCGGGGTTAGCAACATGTTGTAATTATTTCTTAAAAAAAAAACTATGAAATCATCTATATCTATATACTTCTAAAAGTTAAAAATGTTACTACGCTCTAGTTAAATCATATCAGTATTTATGTAATTATCTTTTTCTCTTTTCCAATTTTCCTATAATTGTTTTTAACATTTATTTTTTTAATATTTACACTTCTCCAACCTTTCTCTCTCCCTTACCTTTTCATCACTTCACTACTTCTTCAACCTTTCTCCCTTCCTTATCATCTCCCCACTACTCTCTAAATTGATATCATTCTTTCTCTTTCCCTTCATCTTCTTTTATTTTTGTCTTTTCTTATTCACAACATCTTACTATAAATATGTCGCTATCTCTTCCATTCTATGCATAGTTTTCCCTCACAACAAAAAGTTTTTTTTTTTTTCTCTCAAATTTTTGGTGGATTTTTTTATTTTTTATTTTTCTTGTATATCTAAGTTGATAATTTTTTGTATTCTTTAAAACTCTACTTTGTTTTTTATTTTTTTTTTGGTTCTCTTTGATTGTTAAATGTTGTCCTATTGCGTTATAAAGAATTAAATATAGCATATAAAAATATAATATTATTTTATTACATAGCATGATTTGGATAATTTGGTATTTATTGTAAATTGATTTTTCTTCTATTACATAGCATGATTTTTTATAGTGCTCAATTTAGATGTTAAACTATGAGACTTTACTAATTTTTATTTTATCTTTAATAATTTGTAGTTGACAAAGTACTCTTAATAGTTGTATTAGAAGTACACTATAATGCCATTTATTTAGAGAAAAGAAAAGGTTAACCAAACGAAAATAATTGAATGAGTGACAAATATTAGCTTTCATAATTTTATTTTAATTATTATTATTATTTTATAACAATGCATATATAGAAATTTAAGTCTTAGATTTTGCTAATAATTGTTTATTTGATAATATGTTTTGAGTGGATGAAATTACCACAAATTGTTTTCCTAATTGGTCCAATTAATCCATATTAAGTGTTATTAATTTTCTTGGGTTACATTTTTCGGTGTTTTGGATTGTAGGCAAAAAAAAAAAAAAGAAGTCTGAGAAAGTTTGTTTAAAACTAAAAGAATAATTTTCAAATTTTATATTCTTTTCAATTATTCACAGAATGTTTTAAATAACCTTTATTAAAAAATGAATATTTTCGTGAACTTGCCTTTTGAATTTCTAAGAAAAATTGTATTGTTTTCATTTTGGTATGACAAAATTTATATTTATGTGGGGAGTAAAAGGACCCAAGCAGGCATTTGGGCCTTTGGGCTCTAGTAAGGGGAGTCGATCTGTTTTTTAGCTAAGGATTTGTTAGTACTGCAAATCGGCCCATACGCCGAGGGTCCGAGAACATGTCCGAGAGCAAGTTTCTCCTCGGACAGACCCAAAAGAAGTTGGAGCTTCACTATGAAGGTCAAGGCACAACTCTGGAAAGACTATTGGTTAAAGGAGGAACCCCTGAATGTTGTAGACACACCGGTGTTAGGAAAATATCATAAGCAAAGGCTGCCACCTCCACATTAAAGACTTTGTACCTATCTCCCTGGCCGCATTAATGGGGAGGTGACCCCTGAACAGTAGAACTGAAACTTCTGGTTACTATTCAAAGGCACTAAGGGAAGAAATATATAGGAGGGATGGAATTTGAGCAACACGTGGATAAAGCATTAGGAAAAGAAGTATTTAAGGATGGGTGAAGGCCAAAGGAATAGAGATCGGTGAAGAGAAAAGGAAGAAATTAAGAATTGTAATCTTGAAGAGAAAAAGAGAAATAATACAGAGGGAGTCCTCGGCTTACGTTCGAGGAGGTCTATTTGCAGTTATCATTTGTTATTTACAAGTGTTTATATTCTTTAGCTTATTGTTAAGTTCTCAGTGCCTCTAAGCTAGGTCTCGAGCCCACACTCTACAAATTTCATTGTTTAAAGCTCATTGGGCCTGAGCCCATAATTTTCGTTAGGTCCAGGTGCAATTGTACACTTACAATTGGCGTCGTCTGTAGAAATCTAGTTTGAAAGGAGCTGGGATACTATGGCAGGCTTAGGCTCACACCATGCAGAGTCTCAAGGATCACAACCTGAGGATGTTTTTAAGCGTCTTGAGCGTCGAAGGGATCGTGAGGGAAGTATTCATACAGAATACCCTAGGGCGAGCCATACTCATGGTGGGGGCAGCACCACCCACGAGGATGGTGCTAAGGCCATGCAGAAGGAGATTAATCATTTTAAAAGGAAACTGCGCCGCGTCAGACGCAAGCACTCACCGTCCTCATCCAATCCTTCTTCAGTGGAGGTCTGGGGAACTGGTTACAACTCGAGGTCTTGGTCGCCCCTAGCTCAACGTCCTCTTATGGGGAGGACGACCTGCCAGCTTGCAAGCATAGGAAGCTCCCTTCCAGGGGCTTGGGGAATTATGCCATGAGCCGGGCGTTGCACCAGCTCTCTAAATCGCCATTCTCACGGAGGATCAAGAAGGGGAGGCTCCCCAGGAGGTTCACCCAGCCTACCTTTACCATCTACAACGGCCGGACTGATCCGGTGGAGCACGTGAGTCACTTCAACCAGAGGATGGCAGTGCACTCTCATAATGAGACCCTAATGTGTAAAGTTTTCCCCTCTAGCTTGGGACCTGTTGCTATGAGGTGGTTCAATGGCCTTAAATCGGGGTCCGTAGGTTCGTTTGGGGAACTTACTAGAGCATTTGCGTTGCGGTTTATTACATGTAGCAGAGTGTCTCGGCCATTGGACTCACTGTTATCCATGGCCATGAGAGAAGGGGAGACGTTGAAAGATTCTGACCGCTATTGGGAGATGTTTAATGAGATAGATGGTGATTTTGATGAGGTGGCGCTCAATACCTTTAAGGTCGGCCTTCTTACTGACCACGACTTGAGGAAGTCCTTGACAAAAAAGCTCGTCCGTAGCGTACGTCACCTCATGGATCGCATTGACGAATACAAAAGGGTAGAAGAAGACCAGCAGCAAGGAAAGGGTAAGGAGAAGGTTATCCCGCAGGAAAGAAGGGATTTCAGGTCGGACAGGTACCACAACAGACAGCCGAGAAGAGACTATATTGGGCAATCCGACTCGGCAGCCCCTCAGGCTGTGAATACTGTGTTTTGAGAACCAGTACACCAATTACTGGAGAAAGTTCGTAAGGAGCCCTTCTTCAGGTGGCCTAGCAAAATGGCGGGAAACCCCGCAAAGAGGAATCAGAACCTCTTTTGTCGGTACCATCAAGACGTGGGTCACACTACCGAGAACTGTCGAACCCTTTGGGACCACTTGGAGCAGCTTGTTAGTGAGGGGAAACTGAAGCAGCACCTGTGTCAACCTAATGGGTAGGGCAGTCAATCCGGCTCAAACAATCAGAAGAATAATTCATCTCGACTGACGTTAGGAACAATTAATGTCATTTTTGCTGCACCTGGCAAGACCGGGTCAGGTCCCATCAGGGTGATGGCAGTTTCACATCCTCAGGCCGAGGAGTCAGGCTGCAAGCCGAAGAGGTTGAAGCTGAATTTGCCCGTCTTAGGATTTTCCGAGGAGGATAAGGTGGGGACTATCCAACCCCATGACGATGCTCTTGTGGTTACTCTTAGGATAGGGAATTATGATGTAAAGAGGGTGATGATTGATCTGTGCAGCGGTGCAGATATCATGTACCCTGATTTATTTAAGGGGCTAAGGTTGAGGCTGGAGGATCTTAGTCCTTATGATTCACCACTCATAAGCTTTGAAGGAAAAGTCGTTGTGCCGAAGGGACAGATTCGTTTGCCCGTTCAATCTGGCTCAGAAACGGTTAAGGTGGATTTCGTTGTGGTCGATGCGTACTCCCCATATACAGCTATCCTCACCAGGCCATGGCTGCACGCCCTGGGAGCAGTCTCCTCTACCTTACATGTTAAGGTCAAGTTCCCCTCGGGGGAATATGTTGAAGAGATCCTCGGCAGTCAATCGGTGGCCAGGCAATGCATATCAGCTGCAGTGATGCACCAGACAGAAGCCGAGTCTTCGGTTTTGATCACCAAAGACTTATAGCAATTAACGGCTCTGGATGTGCCCGATGCGGTGACAGGAGAGGAGGCTCTTTATGAGGATCTAGAGAAGTTTTTGATAGCCGAGGACCCTGAGAGGTTCTTCCAAGTTGGCATACACTTGCCCCATCAGGAAAAGATGGATTTGTTGGAATTTCTGAAAGACAACATTGATGTTTTTGCGTGGGACCCCTATGAGGCTTCGGGCGTGGACCCAAGCTTCACTTGTCATCATTTGAATGTCAACCCTGCCATTGTTCTGAGAAGACAGCCACCTCGGCGTTCTTCCAAGGAACATTCCGAGGCTGTCAAGGTGGAAGTGCTCAAACTCAAGAGGGCTGGAGCTATTAAAGAAGTTTTCTACCCAGAATGGTTAGCGCATATGGTTGTGGTCAAAAAGAAGAATGGAACGTGGAGGGTATGTGTGGACTTCACGGATTTGAACAAAGCCTGCCCCAAGGATTCGTTCTCAATGCCACGTATTGATCAGCTTGTAGACGCCACTGTTGGACATCCTTGTATGAGTTTTTTGGATGCCTTCCAGGGTTACTACCAGATCCCATTGGCAACGGAGGATCAAGAGAAGACGGCTTTCATTACTCCAACGGGGAACTACCACTATAAGGTAATGCCGTTTGGGTTGAAGAATGCTGGGGCTACCTACCAAAGAATGATGACCAGAATGTTTGAACAGCAACTAGGGAAAACCATTGAGGTATACGTGGAAGATATGGTGGTGAAAAGCAAAACAGTACCTTTGCACGTTAAAGATTTGGCTGACACCTTCCAGGTACTTAGGAAGCACAGGTTACGCCTTAACGCCTCAAAGTGCTCTTTTGGCGTGGGTTCAGGAAAGTTCTTGGGTTATATGATCACTCATAGAGGTATAGAGGTGAACCCAGCGCAAGTCAAGGCTATTCAAGACTTGCAGCCACCTCGGAACCCGAAAGAAATCCAGAGATTGACCGGAATGATTGCCGCACTGAGTAGATTTATCTCTCGGTCTGCTGACCGGTGTCGTCATTTCTTCCAATTATTAAACAAATGGAAAGGGTTTCAATGGACTGAGGACTGTGTGCTGGCCTTCCAACAGCTTAAGCAATATCTTTCTCGGTCACCCATATTGTCTCGCCCAAAGGTAGACGAGGTCCTGTTTGCATATCTCACAGTGGCTGTTCACGCGGTCAGCCTGGTCCTCATAAGGGAAGAAAGCGGGGTGCAGAGGCCAGTCTACTACGTTAGTAAGTCCTTGAATGAGGCCGAGGTACGCTATCTGCTCTTGGAAAAGGTGTTTTTGGCCATAGTTCATGCTACGCGAAAGCTTCCTCACTATTTCCAGTCCCATACTGTGGTGGTCCTCACCCAATTGCCCCTTAAGGCGGTGTTACGCAGTGCCGATTACTCTGGCAGGGTGGCCAAGTGGGGAACCATTTTGGGGGCCTTTGACATTAGATACATGCCGCGCACCTCGGTGAAGGGCCAGGTCCTTGCTGATTTGGTGGCAGAGTTTGCCGAACCACTAGTAGAAGAAACTCTGAATGAAACACACATGGATGGAAAATCAATTGGTGTGATCACAGCCGCAACACCTCCGACTTAGAAAGTGTATGTGGATGGGGCTGCTAACCAGAGAGGGTCTGGTATCGAACTTGTCCTGATATCCTTTGAGGGAATCGTCTTCGAAAAATCTCTGAGGCTAGCGTTCTCGGCTACTAATAATGAGGCTGAGTACGAAGCAGTCTTGGTGGGCATGAACATGGTACATAGGATGGGTGGAAAGCACATGCATGCGTTCTCAGACTCTCAGTTAGTGGTCGGCCAGGTCATGGGGACCATGGAGGCTAGAGACCCAAGAATGCAGGAATATTTGGCCCAATTCGGACGTCAGCAAGCTAAATTTAACTTCTTCGTCTTATCTCACGTCTCTAAGAGTGGAAACACCCATGCAGACTCCTTGGCCACATTGGCAACGTCTTCGGCTCAAGGTTTGCCTAGGGTTATCCTTGTAGAGGATTTGCTAGAGCCAACTCTTACCACAGCCAGCGCAGTTCGCGTCCATTTGATAAGGCCTAGGCCTAGTTGGATTGACCCGGTCATATCTTTTCTTAAGAGCGACACCCTTCCTGATGACAAGTCTAAAGCAGATAAGATACGTCGAAAGGCGTCACGTTTCTGGTTGTCCGAGGATCAGAAAATGTATAAACGATCCTTCTCAGGACCATATTTATTATGTGTACACCTGGAATCAACGGAAGTGCTTCTAGAAGAACTACATGAAGGGATTTGTGGGAGCCACACTGGGGGAAGGTCCTTAGCCCATAGAGCTCTGACTCAGGGTTATTGGTGGCCCAATATGCAGAGGAAAGCTCAGGACTATGCCAGAAAATGTGATCAGTGCCAGAGGTTTGCCCCTAATATTCATCACCCGGGAGGGGTCCTCAATCCTATCTCCAGTCCTTGGCCTTTTGCACAATGGGGACTGGACATTGTCGGACCATTTCCGAGGGCTACTGGAAATAAAAGATGGCTGCTCATGGGAACGGACTACTTCACTAAATGGGTCGAGGCTGAGCCTTTAGCAAATATTAGAGACGTCGATTCCAAGAAGTTTGTTTGGAAAAACATCGTCACCAGATTCGGAGTACCACATACGCTTATTTCAGATAATGGCGTTCAATTTGACAGTAAGGCTTTTAGAAAATATTGTGGTGATATGGGTATCATAAATAGATATTCTACCCCAGCTTATCCTCAGGGAAATGGGCAAGCCGAGGCGGTCAACAAGGTCATAGTCAGTGGGCTCAAGAAAAGGTTGGACGATGAGAAAGGCAGATGGGTAGAAGAACTACCACATGTCCTGTGGACGTATTGGACTACACCGCGCAGGTCCACGGGGGAAACGCCATTCTCCATAACTTATGGAGCCGAGGCAGTGATACCTCTGGAATCTGGTTTTCCCACCCTAAAGACAAGTTCTTTTAGCCTGAAAAATAATGATGGCCTCCTTGAGAAAGGCTTGAATTTAGTTGAGGAACGGCGCGAAGCAGCTATGGTCCAAATGGCTTATTATCAACAAAAGCTTAAGCGGGGATATGACACCCACGTGAGGCTAAGGCCCCTTGCACCTGGGGATCTTGTACTAAGAAAAGTCGTGGGCACTGCTAAGAACCCAGCTTGGGGTAAGCTAGGACCAAACTGGGAAGGTCCCTATCGCATTGTTTCAGTAACAGGTATAGGGTCTTATCGGCTAGTTGACCTAGATGAAAGAATTGTACAATGCCCTTGGAATGTAAATAACCTTCGAATGTATTATTATTAAAAAAGTGTGCTTTTCCTAGTTAACAGTTCAAAGTTTTAAATACCTCGGGGGCTTACGGTTACTATTCTTAAGTGTCAAACAGAAACTTGGTTAAGTATGGTCCTCGGACCATAAACCTTGTGAAAATTGATATCTTGTCATTTGTTAAACAGAACCTTAGTTATGCTGAGTCCTCGGACCTCCTACTTTGGGAAAATTAACATTTGAAGTTACTATTTTTAAGTGTCAAACAGAAACTTGGTTAAGTATGGTCCTCAGACCACAAACCTTGTGAAAATTGATATCTTGTCATTTTTTAAACAGAACCTTAGTTATGCCGGGTCCTCGGACCTCCTACTTTGGGAAAATTAACATTTGAAGTTACTATTCTTAAATGTCAAACAGAAACTTGGTTAAGTATGGTCCTCGGACCACAAACCTTGTGGAAATTCATATCTTGTCATTTGTTAAACAGAATCTTAGTTATGCCGGGTCCTCGAACCTCCTACTTTGGGAAAATTAACATTTGAAGTTACTATTCTTAAGTGTCAAACAGAAACTTGGTTAAGTATGATCCTCAGACCACAAACCTTGTGGAAATTGATATCTTGTCATTTGTTAAACATAACCTTGTTATGCCGGGTCCTCGGACCTCCTACTTTGGGAAAATTAACATTTGAAATTACTATTCTTAAGTATCAAACAGAAACTTGGTTAAGTATGGTCCTCGGACTACAAACCTTGTGGAAATTGATATCTTGTCATTTGTTAAACAGAACCTTAGTTATGCCGGGTCCTCGGACCTCCTACTTTGGGAAAATTAACATTTGAAGTTACTATTCTTAAGTGTCAAACAGAAACTTGGTTAAGTATGGTCATCGGACCACAAACCTTGTGAAAATTGATATCTTGTCATTTGTTAAAAAGAACCTTAGTTATGCCAGGTCCTCGGATCTCCTACTTTGGGAAAATTAACATTTGAAATTACTATTCTTAAGTGTCAAACAAAAACTTGGTTAAGTATGGTCCTCGGACCACAAACCTTGTGGAAATTGATATCTTGTCATTTGTTAAATAGAACCTTAGTTATGCCGGGTCCTTGGACCTTCTACTTTGGAAAAATTAACATTTGAAGTTACTATTCTTAAGTGTCAAACAGAAACTTGGTTAAGTATGGTCCTCGGACCACAAACCTTGTGGAAATTGATGTCTTGTCATTTGTTAAATCAGTGTCTTACCATTCATTAACTTTGATCTTAAGTTCTATATCTTTAAGGGTTAAACAAATTTTTGTAATGAATGGTCCTCGGACCGTACATCCTGCCGAACGTGATACCTCAGATTACATAAGTTTAACCATCATATGACTGTTGGGGTTATAGTTGTTTAGAAGTTATAGTTGCTTAGCAGTTATAGTTGTTTGACTGTTGGGGTTAAATTTATTTATTCTGTTTCCTCCTTTAACTATATATTAGTGAGAACTTTCATGACAAGCACAAAAAGGATAAAGTAAAACAAATACAACATGAACGAAAGTTGAATAAAATTGTTCTTCATTAATTATATACATCAAAAAAAAAAGGAGGAGTACAGAAAGGTCCTACACTAGGCCCTAAGCTAGGGGAGGGGGGTCTTGGAGGGAGCTGCTACCAGCCTCAGTGCTCTTCAGTTCCAGCTCAAAGGTAGACAAAACTTGCTTCCTTTTGTCTGTTGAAGCAATGAAAGGCTCCACGTTCTGAATCTGCTCCTTCTCGGCGCCGCCACACTCGTCCTTCTCTTTATGGGAACCTGTAGGTTCTGTAGGATCAGGAACAAGTTCTTGCACCACAGGAGGGTTGACAGGGGAGGCAATGACAGGAGGGTCTTCAATCTCCTGTATGTTTAGGGGAAGCCAAATGTTCTCGGGCTTCCTCATCTCGGAAGCTTGAGGAACCTCTGCCGCATTCATGGTCTCTCCCCAAACCTGTTGACAGTACTCTCGGCACAAGGACGCAAAGGCCTCTGTCAACAGTTCTTGCGTTCTAGTCACCCCCTCTTGGTAGCTGGCCTTCTTCGCAGCCTTCAATGCATGCTTGTGGGTGCGAGCTTCCTCCTTCACCCGCGTAAGCTCCTTTTCCAAGTCAGAGCGTGCCTGTTGGACTTGGGCAAGCTTGTCATCCTTTTGGCGAAGGAGCTTACGTTGCCCCTCCACTTGGTTCTCCATCATCTTTAAGCTGGCCTCGGCACCATCCTTCTCTCTTTTTAGATCGGCCAGCTGCGATGTGATCTTCCCATTCTCTGCTAAGGCCTGGCCTAGGGACCTTTCTGCCTCTTGCCGTAGCTCTTGCTCCATCCCAGCTCGCTTCCGATAGTCCTCCACAAACTTCTCGACTGCGAAAACTTCTTGGATGGCCTGCAAAAACGTCAAAGGGGTTAAATGTGTTAAAGAGTTTACATATGAACTTAAAGTATAAATGTGAGGTGGAACTTACCAGAGCTAAACCCCTTTTTAATGAAAGGAATAGCTGAGGCTAGCCTATTTTTTCCAAGGCGTCCATGTCCTTGGGCAGCAGAAGAGGTCGCTCCAACGCCTCAGCCAGGTGGAGGGCATGGCCTTGTTGGAACGACCTGATGTTGGACTGGAGAGAAATGGGCGCCTCGTCCAATCTCAGCTCGGGAGACCACATAGCTGGTGCTCAACGCACCTCGGCCACGTCTCTGATCTCCCTGCTTTCAACTGAGCGGGCGCGCCCTTTGCCCTTGTCCAGCTTCTGCTGCTGGGCTGGCGCGGGCTGCTATTTCAATTTCTTTTGCTTTTCACCACCAGCCCCCTCTGCCTCCACCTTCCTTTTCTTCTTTGGATCTTCGGCCGGAGGCTTGGGGTCGACTAGAGGAGGAGGAGGTGGTGGTAAAGCTGGGGGAACTTGGGACCCCCTTGTTCCCTTTTTTGCCACTCTTGCGCCTCTCGCGGTCATAAGGTCCTTCAGCTCGTCCATCTCTTCCTCAATGGAGCTGTCGTCTGGACGCGCTATCACTAAACCTGCGATCCTAGAGGTCTCGGCTGCTTCTCCTTCCTCGTCGAAAAGAACAACGAATGGGTTTCCACGAGGTCGTGGGGCGTCCTCGAGCTGAAACTGTTCTATCTCCTCGTCCAACGTGTTCGAAGAAGACACTTGCTCCTCTGGGACTGCAATTGCCTGAGAGTGTGCGGCGAGAGGGATTACCGCTATAGGCTGTGTGTACAATACGGTGTGAGGGGCGTCAGGAATGTCGTGGTCGGCCAAGAAGTGGGGTCTGGCTATATGAATCCTCCTACGCCTTCGGTCACCCGCAATTATTGCGTTCTCGATCTCCTGGAAGTCTGAGGAGATAGGGTCGTACCTTAGAATCAAATGAGCCGCCCTAAGTTGTAAGTCTTTGCTGACGAACACCTTAAAGCGTAGCACTCGATTCAAATCTGCAACGTTGTAGTGGCTTAAGCGTGGGCGCACATGCTGCTTATCTGCAAAGAAAGACATCAAAATAAACAAACATGGTCAGATTCGTAAGACATGTAATAAATTAAAGTTAGACGCTCAAGTAGATGCAAATGCACATTTCTAGATGTTAGGGGGAGTTAAGGGGTGGGAAGTTAAATCCTAAGGTGTAGCACTTGGATCTCCCCACTCAACTGGGCAGTGGGGGCCATCGTGCCAATTGCCTGAGACGATCAGGTAGTCGTCCTTCATGCCTTTATTGGATTTAGGCAGATAGGAGATTAACCTAACTACGCTAGAGCGGGATTTGATATAATAACCTACTTTGGTGAGTTTATGGCATTCGTACATAAAAGTGACATTATGCCAGGTGAGGTTAAGACCCATATGCTCATTTAGAATGTCAACGCTTCCTAAAACTCTAAAAATGTTGGGAGCGCAATGATCAGGGCACAACCGGTGGTTGCGGAGGTACTCCTTGGTTATGCTTTTCATTGGGAGGATCATCCCACCTTCTACGAAGGCGACCATTGGGATAATGACCTCTCTGGTTTTCCTAGAGCCGACCACGGCTTCCGCGGACAGTATTTTAAACCTACGTCGCGGGGAATACGGTACTTGGCTCTAAAACCTTCCATCCCAGCGACGGTGTCAACTAGACACTTAAACTTTCCCATTAGAACGGAACGAAAGGCTAAGTTTTAAAAGGGAGAATGGTTAAAATGGGGGCCGAGGACAGGATCCGAGGAGAATGGGCTGAGGAAAGAGAATAGGAACTTACAAATTTGAAGTTGTTCGAATTTCCACGGATTTCTTCAGAGAAAAGGTGATTACTGATGTTTTGATGGGATTAGCCTCTGAAGAAATAAATGAAGGCGCAGGTTCCCAAAGCGTCACAACGTGCGGGAAGTGGCCTCGAAATTGCATTCGTCCCGCCCAAATTTTCAGGGGGTAGCGAGGGCTGTTAGATGTTCATCTCACCGTTGAATGTGGGGGACAAGGTGTAACTTACGGTAATAAATGCGCACGTTTTTGAAATTAGAAGCGCCAAGTGGCACCCTCTGGAACACGAAACGATCTCCACACGCGCAATTATTTACAAAACGTGTGGGGTAAGTTCTCGTTAGGTCAAAACCCTATTTTTTCTCCTTGGATGCTGAAAAATAGAGTTTTGAGGGGCTATTGTGGGGAGTAAAAGGACCCAAGCAGGCATTTGGGCCTTTGAGCTCTAGTAAGGGGGGCCAATCTGTTTTTTAACTAAGGATTTGTTAGTACTGCGAATCGGCCCATACGCCGAGGGTCCGAGAACATGTCCGAGAGCAAGTTTCTCCTCGGACGGACCCAAGAGAAGTTGGAGCTTCATTATGAAGGTCAAGGCACAACTCTGGAAAGACTATTGGTTAAAGGGGGGAACCCCTGAATGTTGTAGACACATTGGTGTTAGGAAAATATCATAAGCAAAGGTTGCCACCTCCACATTAAAGACTCTGCACCTACCTCCCTAGCCACATTAACGGGGAGGTGACCCCTGAACAGTAGAACTGAAACTTCTGGTTACTATTCAAAGGCACTAAGGGAAGAAATATCTAGGAGTGATGGAATTTGAGCAACACGTGGATAAAACATTAGGAAAAGAAGTATTTAAGGATGGGTGAAGGCCAAAGGAATAGAGATCGGTGAAGAGAAAAGGAAGAAATTAAGAATTGTAATCTTGAAGAGAAAAAAAGAAATAATACAGAGGGAGTCCTCGGCTTACGTCCGAGGAGGTCTATTTGCAGTTATCATTTGTTATTTACAAGTGTTTATATTCTTTAGCTTATTGTTAAGTTCTCAGTGCCTCTAACCTATGTCTCGAGCCCACACTCTACAAATTTCATTGTTTAAGGTTCATTGGGCTTGAGCCCATAATTGTCGTTGGGTCCAGGTGCAATTGTGCACTTACAATTTATATTTTATAATTGTTCTTATATTACATTTATGATTGTTCCTATGATAAATAAAACTATGATTACGAAATAAATTACTCTTTATTAAATTAGTTTAAATTATAAAAAATAATAATAATAAAACTACCATAAAATAATTATCACGCGCACCGTGTGAGTTCACTGCTAGTTTAAATAAAAAGCCACACTAACACCTAAGATTTTAAATATAAAGAAATCGCTAACGTGGAGCTCCATCAATGGTGAAAACCAGACAGCAAAGTGCACCCATATCACAAAACATACTCTAATTACTCTTGACACCAAACCCATAAGCACTAAAAATCCAAATTGAACGCACAAAACATTCGGGTACCCCCAAATCACCAATGCAAACCTCCCAAACCAAATAACTAGCACATATTCACCATCTTTGATCAAAATTACAATCGCCTTGCTTAATTTGCCTTCTAAAACCCTACTTAATTACCACACATAAACCTTTCAGCTGCCACTCTTGAAGCCCTAAGTTGTCAATGAGCATTGTTGTTGCACTACGAAAAAAAAAAAAAGTCTAGCGGTTCCTGTAGGAGTGGTTATATGTGTTGGGCTTTGATGATGCCGAGGATAACACCAGTAGGTCGCGGGCACTCTCCAGCACGAGTCAACACCTGCAAAGGGAAAACAAAGTGACCTACAGGAGAGCACCGGTGTGGTGCCGGCCAAAAACCCTCCGAAGGTCAAGTTAGTATCTCAAACAACTCTAGAGTGCCAGAGTCGGGAAAGTTGTGCGTACCTTCTGTTATGAGGGTTTCTGGGGTTTATATAGTGGTGTAGAGCCGAAATATACGCCGTGGCGAGGAAATACTTTCCTTTTAGAAGAGTGATTCGCGGATCTCTGCATATCGTATAGAACTCCTTTCCTTACTGGGACCTTTTTGACTGAGACCAGACGTGTAGCGAGAGAACTTTCCTTATATTTATGTATGCAGAGTCCGAGACAAATCAAGAATGGAGGTCGGATCACTCCTTCAGCCTGTGTGCCGGGGTCGTCAGCTTGATGTGCAGTTCTTATACCGCCGTCACCTAAATTCATCTTCGCGGGTGACGTCAGCCGAGGACCTTCAGCACCTTGACCGTCAGCCTCGACTTCATCATCCTGATCCGTTAATCGAACGCCGTTATGTAGGGATGTGGCCTGGAACGTTAAATGGAGGCGTCAGGAGCATGGCCGACGGACATCATACTTCGTCAGTCTTGAAATGCCGTCACCATATAAAACGTCACTATCAGCTGCCCCCCACTCCATTGTCCCGTCAAGTGGGAGCGACGGGTCATGGAGTTTCTGTTACTGGGAAACGGCTCGTGCGTGGTAGTCTGTGCCATCTTCATTAAATGTGGGACACGTGTCATAGGATGGTTGGCTCCGCGTCTGACGGGTACGTCGCTTCGTCTTCCGAGCTTCCTCTCTCCTATATATATATTTCACTATTTACCTTTTTCCTATTTTTTCGCCTTGCACATCTTGAGAGAACGAATCCGTCACTTCCAGCCTTGTTAGATCGTCAATCGTACAGTCGTCACTTCTTGAGACCGTCCTCCTACACGTAAGTTATCGATACTCTACTTTTTATTATTATTATTTTTATAGCGTCGCCCTTTAGTGAAGTCGTCGGCCTAGGATCTTAGAAAGAAACCCGTCGTTTGTAGGTAGTCAGATGTCTAGGGAGACGCCGAGTGACCAGTCGTCGATCCGCGACGGAGCGGGTTACGACGAGGTTTTCCCACCAGGTCGTCAGCCCGCAGAGGGCCTATCCTGGTCGTCAGAGAGAGACTCGTCGACTCCATCTGACAGTGATATAGAGAGCTCAAGGGGAAGTGAGGTGAGCGGTGATGTAGGCGACGGAGGTCAAGGGTTTCGTGACGGGGGTGAGAGTGACGGCGACGAGGAAGCCTTAGAGAGCACCTCGGGGTCCTCTGGCGATGATCGTCCCTTCATCTTACCCTCAGAGTGGTCCGTCAACAATTTTCTCCCCACGATGTCAGAAAATATTTTTAAAAGCTTGCGGGCTCGTTATCAAATACCTGACGATATTCCCATTCGCCTTCCAGAGGAGGGTGAGAAGTGCTACTCCGGACGGACCGCGGACGTTGGCATGTATGACGCCATGTTCGCGGCCGGACTAAGGCTGCCACTGACGGCATTACACCGTCAGCTGGCCAACTTTCTGGGGATATCCGTCAGCCAGATTGCCCCCAATGCTTGGCGGACCTTCATTGGCGCTGAGATCCTGTGGGGTCGTCTGAGTGGTGGGAACCGTCAGCTGACGTTGGACGAGTTCTTTTTTTGTTATCGTCCTCAGCACATTTCCTCGTCAAAGGGAGTGTACCATTTTGCGGTGAGGGACAAGGACCTGAAGTTAGTGTCCGACATGCCCGACTCCAACAGGAAGTGGAAGGGCAGATACTTTTTTGTAGAAGGGACGAACTGGGTATGTCGTCCAGAGGAGTGGGAGACGATGCCCAATGGTTTTGACAATACTTGGGCTTATGTTAGAGATTCAGGTTAATACCGTCGGCCCTTCTCGCTTCGTCTACTTATTTGCTGTCCTAACCCGTCACTTTTCATTGCAGCTAACAACCGCCCACGCATATCCGCGGAACAAGAGGCTTTCATTCGTCGAGTGACGGCCATCCCCTTGGACGAGAGGAAGTGTCGAGACCTAATTACCTTAGACACTCTTCACCTGTACTGTGGTGGACCTGAGCCGACGGAGGAAGCCTGCAGACTGAACGCTTATTCCCGCCGTCGTGAGTATCCTTCAGCTTCTTGTCTTTAACCTGACGTGGTTTTTTTTCTCTAATCTTTGTTCTTCGCAGAAATGGAGTCAGCCAGGCAGAGGGTCAGAGCTGCGGCGGCAGCTAAGAAGAAGCAGCTGGAACGGACTGGGGGCGAGTCAACTCCTCCGTCAGGTCCCAGACCCGTCGGAAAGGTCGGAGCTAAGAGGAAAGGTGACGGCAGGGATGACCGTTCGGGGAAGAAAGTTGCCCCCACTCCCGGGGACACGTCTTCTCGAAGGCCGTCTCCCCCCAGGACTGCTCATGGGGCAGGCAAGGGTCTGATGACCTCGTCAGGGCCCATCGTTCAAGGATCCGTGCGCCGTCTGTTAACTCACAAGGACTACGCTGTAGAGGTGACGGATTCCATTTTGAAGGACGATGAAATGGACCCTCTTGCCGAGCAGAGTGTTGACGAGATAAAGGCGTCAGGCCTTTTTGACCTAACCAGGGTAAGCTTCGTTTTCAACTTCTGGTGTCTGAGTCATTTTTGTGTCCTGACGTTGTCTTGTTCCTTTTTGCTTCCAGGCTATGGTTCGCATGAAGGCCCTGTCACGCCGGTGCTCTGCTAAAGAAGGGGTGGTTACCCGTCTGCAGGAGCGTGTCAAGAACCTGACTGACGGCCAGCTTCAGTATAGGGATGCGAACCGTATCTTGGGTGAGGAGCTGAAGGGTTACAAGGAGAAGCTGACGGAGGAGACCCGCCGTCGGGAGCTTGAAACGGAGGCCAAAGTGACGGCGGAGAAGGAGTTGAGGTCCATCCTTCTTCAAGTAGAGACGGCTAGGAACGATGCTGTGACGGAGTTCAAAGATTCGTCAGCCTTCATTGACTCTTGTGCCGCCTACTATGGTGACGGGTTCGAGGATTGCTTGAAGCAGGTGAAATCTGCCTATCCTGATTTGGACCTGTCGAGGATTTCAATGGATGAATCCATTCCTCCGACGCCCGCAGGTGACATCGTCAATGAAGAAGCTGACGACAATAGTCAGAGGGACAACAGCTTCGTCTTGGCTCAACCAGCTGCCGATCCGTCAGTCACTTTGACTCCAGCTGAGCCTCATGTCGATCCCAATGCCGTCAGCCCTTCTCTCTCCGGCGCCCTGCCTGTTAACGTCGAAGATGACGGAGGAAACTGATGACGACCCCCACTCTTCTTATTTTTATATTATTGTTATCCCCTTTTTTTTTTTTTTTTTTTTTTTTGAATGTAGACGGTGCTGTATTATTTGTCGCCCATTTTCCTGGGCTTATGTAAAGACAATGTTTATGCTAATCTTAATATTTTTCCTTGTGTTTAAAGCATATTTTCTTTCTCTTTGTGTTAAATAATAATGAATCCGTCGCTTATACATGACGGCGTTGTTTAAGTTGTTTCATGCCACAAAGAAACAACGTCAGCCTGTCCATTATTTTTGAAAAGTTTCTTGCTCATCAATCCTTTCGATGGCATCGGATACACGGCGTCAGCCTGCACGTCGACTTGAGCTCAAAACCGTCAGCTTCATAAATCGTGCTTTTTGTTGTAGGCACTCTGCGATGAGCTCGTCAGCTTAAGGGTGACGATATATATTTTTATATGTCAAGTTTTGGGCTGATGACGGTGTCAGTTTCTCTTCATGAGAACTTAGGGTCGTTCTTGTCATGTCGTCAGTTTCATGGCTGACGCCGTTGGACAGTCAACGCATTATGCCGTCAATTTGGACTTAACATCGTCACCTCGCTGTTCTTAGACTGGGGTCGTCCACTCTGTGGGTTTAGAAATGAGCCGTCCACTATATGGACTTAGAGGGAGTACGTCAATTTTGTGGACTCGTAAACAAGCCGTCCACTTCGTGGACTTAGAAGTAGCCCGTCCACTTTGTGGATTTAGAAGTAGTCCGTCCACTTTGTGGACTTGGTAGGGAGCCGTCCACTTTGTGGACTTAGAAGTAGTCCGTCCACTTTGTGGACTTATAAGTAAGCCGTCCACTTTGTGGACTTAGAAGTAGTCTGTCCACTTTGTGGACTTAGTAGTGAGCCGTCCACTTTGTGGGTTTGGCCATTAGGTCGTCCAACTTGTGGACTTAATTGTTGAGAGCTTTCTGCTTTCTTCAAGACATAAGAAATTTACTAGTCGTTTCTGAATGGACCTCCTCTTATTGTGATGAAATGCATAAATAAAATATTGTTCAAAATAGAAAAGATTAACTTAAAGCCCATTGGACTTTGAAATGTACTGTAAGCAAGAAATGTTAAGACAAATTAAGGATTATAAACTGGTAGCGAGGAGTAACGTTCTGCTTGTCATCTTCTATTGATAGTACTTTCTGAGGTGCTCGGCGTTCCAGGGATGTCGTAGTTTCTGCCCGTCAAGAGTCTCCAGGTGGTAGGTGCCCTTTCTTTGCCATGATATGACCTTGTAGGGTCCTTCCCAGTTTGGGCCGAGCTTTCCTTGCGCGGGATCTCTGGCTGCGCCCATCACTTTTCTCAAAACAAGATCTCCGACCTTGAAGTCTCGATGCTTGACTCGGGAGTTGTAGTACTTGCTCACGAGGTCTTGGTAACGCGCGAGTCTCTGCTCGGCTACCGCTCTTACTTCGTCAATTAGGTCCAGTTGCAAACGAAGCTCTTGGTCATTTCTTCCCTCGTCGTGGTTGGCCACCCTATAACTTGTGAGCCCTATCTCGGCCGGAATGACCGCTTCACTTCCGTATGTCAGCTGGAACGGAGTTTCTCCCGTGGGGGTTCGTACCGTCGTTCTGTATGCCCATAACACGCTCGGCAGCATCTCGGGCCATACTCCCTTTGCCCCCTCGAGCCGAGTCTTGATGATTCGGAGCAAGGATCGGTTGGTTACTTCCACTTGTCCGTTTGCCTGAGGATGGGCCGGGGAGGAATAGTGGTTCTTGATTCCTAACTCTGAACAGAAGGCTCGGAAGGAGTCGTTGTCAAATTGTTTGCCGTTGTCTGAAATTAAGACTCTTGGGATCCCATACCTGCAAACAATGTTTCTCCATACAAAACCCCTTATATTCTTCTCAGTAATGGTGGCTAGGGCTTCAGCTTCAACCCATTTGGTGAAGTAATCGATGCCTACGACGAGGAACTTCAGCTGTCGTGCCGCCATCGGGAACGGTCCCATGATATCTAATCCCCATTGTGCGAATGGCCACGGGGCAGTTATGGGGGTCAATCCCTCCGCCGGTTGTCGAATGATGTTGCTGAATCTTTGACACTTGTCGCAAGCCCTTACATAAACCTGGGCGTCACTTTGCATCGTCGGCCAATAGTACCCGGCCCGAACCAACTTCTGTACCAACGACCGTGATCCGGAGTGGTTGCCGCATATCCCCTCATGTACTTCTCTCATGACATAGCTCGCTTCTTCAGGGCCCACGCACCTCAGGTATGGCCGAGAGAAGCCCCTTTTGTAGAGGACGTCCTTTATCAAGACGAAACGTGAAGACCGGACCTTCAGCTTTCTGGCAGCCTCCTTTTCGTCAGGCAACGTGCCATCTTTTAGGTAGGAGATCAAGGGCGTGGTCCAATCGTTTTCGGAACCAATTTCCTGTATGCAGACCGCGTCAATTAATGGTGAAAACTGAGTGAAAGAGAGTACCTCGTCAACGGCGGCCATAGGGTCTGCAGACGCGGCTTTGGAAAGTCGGTCAGCATGCTCGTTTCCCTCTCTCGGGACTTGGATTATCTTTGCTTGCAGCCCCTCCATTCTCTTTTTCGCCTGCTCCCAGTACCTCTTCATTCTTTCGCCCTTGCATTCGTATTCACCGTTTACCTGGCTTGTGACGACTTGGGAGTCGCAATGAACAACTACATTTGCGGCCCCTACAACTTGAGCAAGGTCTAGACCTGCTATTAGGGCTTCGTACTCAGCTTCGTTGTTAGTTGTAGGGAAGTCGAGGCGGATCATACACTTGAGCTCGTCGCCTTCCGGGGAGTTAAGTACGACCCCTACCCCGCCAGCCTTCTTGTTGGACGACCCGTCAGTGAAAATGCTCCATAGGGGATTCTTTTCCTCTTCGCCTTCCACACTAGTGAACTCAGCAATGAAGTCGGCCACCGCCTGTCCCTTGATGGCAATACGGGGGCGGTATTGTACATCGAACTCGCTTAGTTCTACTGACCATAACGCCATTCGTCCGGCCGCCGCAGGGCTGCCCATTGCTCGCCGCAAGGGTTTGTCAGTTAGGACGACTATTGTATGGGCTTGAAAATATGGCTTCAGCTTACGGGCTGCTGTAACCAAAGCGAAGGCGAGCTTCTCCATAGGGGGTATCTCTCTTCTGCACCGTGTAGCGCCTTGCTTGCGTAGTACACGGGTCGTTGGACCTTATCATCTTCTCTAATCAAGGCCGCGCTGACAGCTGCTGGGGAAACGGCAAGATAGAGGAACAGTTCTTCTCCTGGTTGGGAAGGGCTTAGTAACGGCGGTGAAGAGAGGTATGCCTTCAAATCTTCGAACGCTTGTTGACACTCGGGGGTCCATTCAAAGGATTTTTTCAACGTTCGGAAGAAAGGTAGACATCTGTCCGCAGCTTTTGATACAAATCTGCTGAGCGCGGCAATCCTCCCCGTGAGGCTTTGTACTTCCTTGATATTTTTGGGAGGGGCCATTCCCATAATGGCCTGAATCTTGTCTGGATTGGCCTCGATCCCTCTTTGGGACACCATGTACCCCAAGAACTTTCCGGCCGTCACTCCAAAAGCACACTTGCTTGGGTTGAGCTTCATGTTGTAGGAGCGCAGAGTATCAAATGTCTCCTTCAGGTCCTCCAAATGGACTTCTTCCCTTTGGCTTTTGACCAGCATGTCGTCGACATACACCTGGACGTTCCTCCCAATCTGTCGCGCAAACATCTTGTTCATAAGCCTCTGATAGGTGGCGCCAGCGTTCTTCAGACCGAAGGGCATAACCTTGTAACAAAAGAGGCCTTGGCTTGTTACGAACGAAGTTTTCTCTTGATCAGCTTCGTCCATCCGGATCTGGTTATACCCGGAGAATGCATCCATGAAGCTAAGTAACTGATGTTTGGCCGTAGAATCCACCAGGGCGTCGATCCGCGGGAGGGGATAGCTATCCTTGGGACATGCTTTGTTCAAGTCCGTGAAGTCGACGCACATCCTCCATTTCCCGTCGTTCTTCTTTACCATCACGATATTTGCTAACCAGTCAGGGTAGTACACTTCCCTGATAAATCCCGCACCTTGTAGTTTACGGACCTCTTCCGCTGCCGCTTGATCCCTCTCTTGGGCGAAGGTTCTTTTCTTCTGTCGGACAGGCGGGAAAGACGGCGACACGTTCAACCTGTGCACCATGACCGATGGATCGATCCCTGGCATGTCTTCGTGGCTCCATGCGAACACATCCCGGTTTTCTTTCAAAAAGGTCGCAAGTTCTAGACGTACCGTCGGGCTGGCTAGGGTGCCGATTTTGGTTGTTCGCTCCGGGTGGGCTTCGTCGAGAAGGACATCCTCAAGTCTCTCGGCAGGTTCCGTCGTCACCCGACGCTCCTCTATGGCCAGGACGTGATTGTCCATCTCCATCATAGCCACATAACATTCGCGCGCGGACACCTGATCCCCCCTTAATTGACCAACTCCATAATCAGTAGGAAACTTCATCATTAGGTGGTATGTTGACGTCACCGCCCTCCATGAGTTGAGGGTAGGTCGCCCTATGATGGCATTGTAAGCCGACGAACAGTCAACTACTAGGAATGTCACGTTCCGAGTGACCTGCTGTGGATAATCTCCAATGGTTACTGCCAAAGTAACAGTACCAAGTGGGAATATTCTTGCTCCTCCAAAGCCAACGAGCGGGGCGTCAGTCGGAATTAGTCGCTCTCTTCCAATTCCCATCTGCTGGAAGGCGGGATAATAGAGGATGTCCGCCGAACTACCGTTGTCCACAAGGACTCGGTGTATGTTGTAATCCCCTGATTGTATGGTGACGACGATGGCGTCGTCGTGGGGGTGGTGAAGGCGTCGGGCGTCTCTTTCTGGAAATTCGAAGAGGGGATTGTCGATTTGTGACCTTCCTAGCGCGGAACTTGCCGTATGGACATTCTGAACCATTCTGAGGTAAGTCTTTCGGGCTTTCTTGGATGACCCAACAGTCGTGGTTCCTCCTACGATCATCCTTATATCTCTAGCAGGTTGCCTGGGTCGTTCGTTATCTTGCCTAGGGGCTTGATTTTGCGGCAGGTCTGCCCTCTCCGTGTTGACGAACCTCCGCAGCCGTCCTCGCCTAATGAGAGCTTCTATTTGCTGTTTCAAATCGTAGCAGTCGGCGGTATCATGGCCATGGTCCTGATGAAAGCGGCAGTATTTGTCTCTTGGTCTCTTGCTGGGGTCTCCCTTCAGCTTGCCGGGAAAGGCTAAAGCTTCCTCATCTCTGATTTGCATTAGCACCTGGTCGAGGGGTGCGTTAAGGGGGGTGAAGCTTGTGTACCTTCCTGTAGGCGGCTTAGGTCGTCGATCATCTCGTCCCTCTCTGGTTCTCCCCCTTTTTCGTCCGTTGTCGGGTCTCGTGTCTTCCTGCCTTTCCCTTTTTCTTGGCTTATAGTCGTCTCTGGCCAGTAAGGCATCCTCTGCGTTCATGTACTTCGTCGCCCGATAGTATACGTCAGACATGGTCTTCGGGTCGTTCTTGCATAGAGAGAACAAGAACTTACCCTCTCGTAGCCCATTCGTGAACGCTGCCACGAGTATCTTATCATCTGCTTCGTCTATCGAGAGGGATTCCTTGTTGAAGCGGGCTATATAGGACCTTAATGTTTCGCCCTCTCGCTGCTTGATGCCTAGTATACACGTAATAGACCTCTTGCGTCGATGACTCCCAATAAAGTGTGACACAAACTGTGCACCCAATTCCTTGAAAGTGCCGATTGAATTAGGCGTCAGCCTGGTGTACCAATCCCTCGCGGGCCCCTTCAAGGTGGTGAGGAAAGCCCTGCACATGATTTCGTCGGGTACACCCTGAAGATGCATCAGAGTTCTAAAAGACTCCAGGTGGTCCAGCGGGTCTTTGGATCCGTCGTAGTTCTCCATATGGGGCATGCGAAACTTTGGAGGAACGGGACACGAATTTACCAATGCTGTGAAGGGCGAATCCGTTCTATGGACTAGGTCGTCTAGGTTGCTGGACACCCGTCCCCTGAGGGCGTTCATCATCGCATCCATGCGTTCCCTCATTTCCTGCATCTCGGCTGTAATGTGAGGCGGTAGGGAGTCCGAGGCAGATGGTAGGTTTGTCTCTGGCCGCTCCAACCTTGTGGGCGCGGTGCTACCTTCAGGCCTGACGGCGTTCCTCCCTTCCGGGCTTGCTACTTCCTGGTCCTCCCTTGGCGCACTTTGTTGCGCGGTCATCTGCCGTAGTTGCTCCTCTAAGTCGTGGTTCTGTTTGGTAAGTCGTTCGACGGCAGCGGCCAGCGTCTGAACCTGCCTTTCTAGCGCTGTAACGTGCGGTTCGTCACCTTGGTTGTTGATTGTTGCCATCGATCTGGTGAGTACCATGCAACCTTTAGTCTCAGGGGTAGAGCGAGGGCTAGATATCCTTTTCTACGCTCTCGCAACTTTGTTCCCACAGACGGCGCCAACTGATGATGCCGAGGATAACACCAGTAGGTCGCGGGCACTCTCCAGCACGAGTCAACACCTGCAAAGGGAAAACAAAGTGACCTACAGGAGAGCACCGGTGTGGTGCCGGCCAAAAACCCTCCGAAGGTCAAGTTAGTATCTCAAACAACTCTAGAGTGCCAGAGTCGGGAAAGTTGTGCGTACCTTTGTTATGAGGGTTTCTGGGGTTTATATAGTGGTGTAGAGCCGAAATATACGCCGTGGCGAGGAAATACTTTCCTTTTAGAAGAGTGATTCGCGGATCTCTGCATATCGTATAGAACTCCTTTCCTTACTGGGATCTTTTTGACTGAGACCAGACGTGTAGCGAGAGAACTTTCCTTATATTTATGTATGCAGAGTCCGAGACAAATCAAGAATGGAGGTGGATCACTCCTTCAGCCTGTGTGCCGGGGTCGTCAGCTTGATGTGCAGTTCTTATACCGCCGTCACCTAAATTCATCTTCGCGGGTGACGTCAGCCGAGGACCTTCAGCACCTTGACCGTCAGCCTCGACTTCATCATCCTGATCCGTTAATCGAACGCCGTTATGTAGGGATGTGGCCTGGAACGTTAAATGGAGGCGTCAGGAGCATGGCCGACGGACATCATACTTCGTCAGTCTTGAAATGCCGTCACCATATAAAACGTCACTATCAGGCTTTAAGTGACATAATAGACTCGATTGGACTATTATGGCAGTTTGATTAATTAACCAGCGTTGCTTTAAGTCTTGAAATGTGGCCTTGAGGCGAAGGCTCCGACAGAAAGACTCCAAGTGAAAGTGAGAGGAATCCAAATATAGAGAGAGAAAGAACAAGAGAGATGGTTCACTAAGTCGGTGCTCATCTACATCCCAACACAGTCCAGATGGGTCATAGGCTTCTATCTTTCTTTTTTTTGCTTTTATTGTCATGATTTGATTAATTTTAAAATTGTGTTTTTGAGTTTGTATTTTGATAATCTGATTATGCTTGAGTTTAGAAATGTTTGAAAGAAAAATTGTTGTGTTTGTAACCGTTGTATTTGTAGTTGTGAGAGGAGAGAAAAAAAATTGTTTTTTTATTGAGATGTATGAATTTTTCTACTTAAAAAATTCTCCAAAATATAGAGAATCAAGAGAACGAAAGTAGCAACTTCAACAAAAAAAAAAAAAAAAGGAAAAGTTTTGCATAAAGAGAATCAGTTGGAGCTAGTTTTTTGGGCTAACTCTCCAAAATATAAATTTAACTAATCTCTTAGAGATGCTCTAAGAGAGGCAAAGAGGGAGAGAGATAGAGAGGTAGAGATAATGGAGAGAAATGAGACGAGAGATTTGGTGTTTGGTTAATGTGTAATTTTTATTATATCTTAAATCTATAATAAAATTATGTAACTTTAAAAATTGTGTAAGAAAAACTAAATAACATTAAAAATTACTTAAAAATAAAATGCGCCAATTTGTGCCGAATAATGATGATTTGTTTAACGCGGTACTGCCAGAAAGGACCAACATGACAATAAATGCAAAATTTAAGGACTACTGGTTAGTAGTTACAACGTACAACCCCTATTAAAGTATATGACACATAATACAAATTTATTATCACATTCATAATTGCAGGTAAAAAAATCTTTAAAATAAATTTAATAAAAAATACAATTTAAAATATAGATAAATGTAAAAAAAAAAATTATACTAAACCAATACAAAATATAGGGTAATATTAACTTCAATTAGATTTCAAAAAGAATAACCAAAAATTAAAAAAAAAAAAATTATAAGTGAGGAAAAGTCAACTCCCTTCTCTTTAACTGATGAATGATGATTATGATATGGTAGAAACAAAATCTCATAGTGATTGTGTTTTCTCTTTCCTTTGTGAAAAAGAATATATATTTTATGGATATATTGAATTTGATTCTATGGGGTCCACTCCTCAAAAGAAAAGAAAAAAAAAAAAATATATATATATATATATATATATATACACACACATTAGATGAAAATGTTAACTAGATTTGAACTCAAGTTCGATTTTGAATGAAAAATATAATTTTACACACATATATATGTATATAAATGTTTGCTATTATTACTTCTACATAAGTCTCACCCACGAGAGGCCATAAAATTTCAAAATTACCAAAGTTCTTTCTCTTACTTTAATAGAAAATAAGAGTAAATGTTATTTCTAATGTTGAATACGTTGGATACAAATAAGAAGAATTTTTTATCAATCACATGAACTTTGTAACTTAATTGATACATTCTTAGATTTACTATTAAAACATTTAGAATTTAAATCTCTTCTTCTCGGTTTGTCAAAAAAAGAAAAAAATTTAATAAAAGAAAGAAAAATAGAGAAAAATTTATACCCACTGGGCCTCATCAAAAATAGCCCATCAACCGAAAGCTTACCTTTAAGCCTACAACCATAAGAAACCCAAATTGGATTTGTCTTTCATCAATCTGGCCCACACATACACATGTTTTGCACTTATAAATTTTTTTCTGGAGTCTCACTTATTGAAAAGAAAATATGATTACTATTTTATGCGTGAGTTTGCGTAGAGATGAAACTACGTCTGAGTTTTTTTTTTGGTTGGCCCCATAGTACTATTTATGGGCCAATTAACACTTGAAAAATATGTAAACAGTGTTTTTGTCTTTTAAAAAATATTTAGTTGCAGTGTTTTCAACAATAAGCATTGGTTTAGATACGGATTAATTTTGCTGCGTTTCATGTTTTCATGTTTTTTTTTTTTTGTTGCATGCGTCAGGGGGACAAATTTCATTGTTTATGCTGTTGTTCATGGGTCCCGTGCACTGTTCATGGGACCCACAAATTTCACTTTTCAGCAACTCTTTCATTAAAAATGGGTCCTACGGTATTATTCATATATTTAAAAATTATTTTGCTACAGTATTTTTAGTTTTCAGCTGTATCCAAACGGACTCTAAATTTTCAATTTTTAATAAAATAAACAGTATTCAAACCGGCTCTGATACCACATGTGTAAGGAAAGGGACGAAGAGTTTTGACCACCCACAAGCCAATGTAAAACATGTGAATTATTCTTGTCCAACCAAGAAAAGAGGTCATTACAAAAAGTATTCTTCCTGTACCTGGAATCTGCAAAGGTGGAAGCTTTTCTGATAATTTTTTCAACTGTTGAACTGCTTCTGTATGAATTGAATTCCAGAAGTATTTGTGGATACAAGAGCGGTGCATTCAAGCCTTCAGAGCTCCATTACCATTCTACTTTCAAAGAAATTCTTGCAGTCAAACATGGAATTGAGAAGTTTCAGTTTCACCTTCTTGGCCACAGTTTCCTTGTAGAAATGGACATGTCCTCTTTCCCAAAAATGCTCCAGTTTAAAAGAAAAATGCTCCCCCATCCCCAGTTACTCAGATGGTCCAATTTCTACAGTAAAGGATTTGTCTATATCCTTTCCCCTCATTGGACAAAAAGAAAAAGAAAAAAAGCAGTTGTTGATGCAACTCCAGTCTTTGGAGAACTCACAGAAAGCAGCTACCCAAGCTCTTCCAATACAAGTTTACATGCCATACCAACCTCGTCAATCACTGTATAAAGATCTGTCTATACCAGTACTCTCACCATTTTCCCCAGTTTCTCCATACCAAAACCTCCAACCATTAAACATGACACATCCAGCTCAAAACCCTTTTAAATCATGTGGAATCTTCCCCAACATACCAAATCCAACACCACTACCTCAACCACAACCCAGACTTGAACCTCCAACCAAACCACAAAATGAACCTCCTCCCATCAAAAAAGATAAAGAACCATTATACCAACCACCAGACCCAACCGTTGGTGCATCCTCCAGACCTCCAGATATGAACCTGTTAGCCATAAACACTGACCCTCCAAACCCGATATCATCATTCCTCAGAACTTTAACTCTTCAAGAATCAACAGAAGCCTTTGTTCTTCCAGTTATTGATGATGCAGATCTAGACTTGTCTGACCTTGATCTAGATGAAGTCTTTATGACTGACCCAAAAGTGGAAGAAGAAGATGATGTCCTTCGCCCTAATCAGCCTCCTCCACCACCACCAATATTCCCAACACCACCTGTCATCCCTGATCACTACACAAGATTAACCTACTCATCAACCACAGATTCAAAACACCTGTTCACTCTTGATAACAGTCCTCCTTCAAAATGGCATGAAGAGATTTTCAACATGTACTCATGGTGTACAGCTGAACTTCAAGCCCCAAACAATACAGTTGCTCAGATACTTGCCAAATTTGTAGCAAGACTCACAGGTAGACTGAGACAATGGTGGATAAATCTTGGAGAATACCGGCAAAGACAAGCAGCCCAGAGTAACACACTTGAGGATTTTTTCACGATCCTCCATAATGAATTTCTTGGTTCATTAGCCCATTACACTGAAGTCGCCAGAGATGAATTCTTAATGATGAAATGCTGTTCTTTTGAAAGAAGAGATTTGGAGAAACACTTTGACAGAATGTCAAGCAGATACTATGCCTTTAATGGCATGGATGATGTTAATTCCAAGCACACTTTCTTGAATTCCTTTCCAGAACCACTTGGTGATGAAACTCTTCGCATGATGAATCTTCAGAAAATCACATTGCAGCAAGCCTCTCTTGGAGAAATCTATCAGCATGTCCTTATTGCTTTGGAAAAACTATGCAATCAAAGAAAATTTCTTTCGGAGATTGACAAGATCCATAGCAAGCTCAAAGACCATTGCAAAAGAAAAGATTTGCAGATTAAGTGTTATGATAAGAATTGTTCTTGTCCAACCAAGAAAAGAGGTCATTACAAAAAGTATTCTTGGAAGAAGAAGTATCCTCATCCAAAGAAGAAGTTTTTCAGAAAAAAGAAATGGAAGTTTCTCAGAAGAAAGCAGTTCAAAGGAAAAAATTCAAAAGTCTGTTTTGTATGCAGAAAGCCCGGTCATTTTGCAAAACATTGTCCAAAGAAAGCCAAAGCCGCAAAGCTTTTGGAACAAGCCCAGATTCATGCAGATGATACCCCATTTTCAGATGTGGAATCACTCTTTTCACTTGATGATGATTATTCTCCCCAAGCTATAGCAGCCATAGCCTATTCATCCTCAGAAGAAGAATCAGATTCAAGTATTACAGATGACTCAGACCCAGAAATCCAAACCATATACACATCTTAGCCTCTTATAGCCCCAATAATTGGCCCCACACCAATAGCCCAAGTTCACATCCTCCTTGATACCTACTCCAGACCCATCCCAGTGATAGCCTTGTTTGACACAGGAGCAGCAGCAACAATTCTTCATCCCAAGATTTTACCAGAAAATCTTTGGATGCCCCATCATCAGATGTTCAGAGCAGCCAATGGAGAAACATTTCTGATCACCCAGAAAAGCAAACCCATTCACATTAGAATATTCCCAACCCTTACCATTAAACACCAAGTCCTTGGATCCCCTCTCACAGGCAGAGATCTCCTCATAGGATTTGACCTCCTACACCAGATACCTAACCTCAGATGGTCCTCAAAAGGCCTCTTGCATAAACAACACCTTCTCACATGGACCCAGGTACCACATTTGTTTTCACTAAGCCCCTTTGATTCCTTGAAAGCCCAGATCATCAATGAATGTTGTGCAGCTACCCATTCAGAATTCCTCCTCAAAAACCCAAAACCACTATGGAAAAACCCAGCCTTTTTCATAACCCTTCCCTTCAAAAAGAATGAAGATGTTAACCCCACAAAAGCTAGCCATAGAGGTATGAATCCAGACCACTTGTCCCTCGCCAAGCAGGAGTTAGCTACCCTTCTCTCAGAAAACCTCATTGAACCCACAACTTCTCCATGGGCATGTGAAGCCTTTTATGTTAACAAACATGCAGAACAAGTTCAAGGAAAGCTCAGATTGGTAATCAACTACCAAGATCTTGATCATTTCCTTGCTGATGACAAGTTTCCACTGCCAAATAAAAGTGCTCTTTTCCAGCATCTTTCCAATGCCAAAGTATTTTCAAAGTTTGATCTTAAAGCAGGATTTTGGCAACTTGGAATCCATCCAGAAGAAAGATACAAGACAGCTTTTTGCATTCCGGACCACCATTATCAATGGACGGTAATGCCTTTTGGCCTCAAAAATGCTCCATCCCAGTTCCAAAAAGCAATGGTAACTCTTTTCCAACCACTGTTGTCAAATGCATTGATCTATGTCGATGATATCCTCCTATTCTCAAAAGATACAGAATCCCATGAAAAATTGCTCACTGAATTCTACAATTTAGTAAAAGCTCAAGGGATAATGCTTTCAGAAAAGAAAATGGTCATAGGAGTATCCTCTATTGATTTTCTTGGAGTAAACATTTCAGATGGAAAGTATACTCTTCAGCCTCATATTGCACTCTCTCTCAGAGAATTTCCAGATGTTCTCACCAGCACCAAGCAGATCCAGCAGTTCCTTGGAATTGTTAATTACATGTCAGACTTCATTCCAAAAAGTTCCAGACACAGAGATTGTTTGTCCAAGTTATTGAAAAAATCTCCTCCCGCATGGAATTCAATTCATACAGAAGCAGTTCAACAGTTGAAAAAATTATCAGAAAAGCTTCCACCTTTGCAGATTCCAGGTACAGGAAAAAGAATTTTGCAGACAGATGCAAGTGATGAGTATTGGGCAGCAGCCCTCTTTGAAGAAGTTAATGGAAAAAGAAGTATTTGTGGATACAAGAGCGGTGCATTCAAGCCTTCAGAGCTCCATTACCATTCTACTTTCAAAGAAATTCTTGCAGTCAAACATGGAATTGAGAAGTTTCAGTTTCACCTTCTTGGCCACAGTTTCCTTGTAGAAATGGACAATTGTTCTTAGACAGCTTTTTGCATTCCGGACCACCATTATCAATGGACGGTAATGCCTTTTGGCCTCAAAAATGCTCCATCCCAGTTCCAAAAAGCAATGGTAAAACCCTGTTGGAACCAATCCAGATGGAAGTAAAAAACCAGTCCGTTTGATTTTGATGATCCCTATTACCAAAAGGCATTACCGTCCATTGATAATGGTGGTCCGGAATGCAAAAAGCTGTCTTGTATCTTTCTTCTGGATGGATTCCAAGTTGCCAAAATCCTGCTTTAAGATCAAACTTTGAAAATACTTTGGCATTGGAAAGATGCTGGAAAAGAGCACTTTTATTTGGTAGTGGAAACTTGTCATCAGCAAGGAAATGATTAAGATCTTGGTAGTTGATTACCAATCTGAGCTTACCTCGAACTTGTTCAGCATGTTTGTTAACATAAAAGGCTTCACATGCCCATGGAGAAGTTGTGGGTTCAATGAGGTTTTCTGAGAGGGCTGCTGCCCAATACTCATCACTTGCATCTGTCTGCAAAATTCTTTTTCCTGTACCTGGAATCTGCAAAGGTGGAAGCTTTTCTGATAATTTTTTCAACTGTTGAACTGCTTCTGTATGAATTGAATTCCATGCGGGAGGAGATTTTTTCAATAACTTGGACAAACAATCTCTGTGTCTGGAACTTTTTGGAATGAAGTCTGACATGTAATTAACAATTCCAAGGAACTGCTGGATCTGCTTGGTGCTGGTGAGAACATCTGGAAATTCTCTGAGAGAGAGTGCAATATGAGGCTGAAGAGTATACTTTCCATCTGAAATGTTTACTCCAAGAAAATCAATAGAGGATACTCCTATGACCATTTTCTTTTCTGAAAGCATTATCCCTTGAGCTTTTACTAAATTGTAGAATTCAGTGAGCAATTTTTCATGGGATTCTGCATCTTTTGAGAATAGGAGGATATCATCGACATAGATCAATGCATTTGACAACAGTGGTTGGAAAAGAGTTACCATTACTTTTTGGAACTGGGATGGAGCATTTTTGAGAACTTGTTCTGCATGTTTGTTAACATAAAAGGCTTCACATGCCCATGGAGAAGTTGTGGGTTCAATGAGGTAAGTGGGAATGGTATCAGTGACTGTTGAAGATGTGACTACTGAGGATGTCTCTAATTTTGAGTGGGCTGTGGAGAAATTTACACTCTATTGGGCCTCATCCAAAAAAGCCCATTATCCCATTAAGCTTTCAACCACAAGAAACCCAGAATGGGCTGGGCTTTCATCATTCTAGAAGGAAAAGTGTTTTTTTTTTTTTTTTTTTCCTTTTTGGGTTATAAGTAAAAAATAAAAAATAGAGATTATAAAGATTTTTTATTCACCGCCGTAATAATAATCTCTGAGCTGTCAAGTTGAAATCTAGCACGTGTGAACTGCGGACAACAGTAGATTCACTTGCCGCATTACGTGGCGGTAAAAAGTCAAGACCGACACATTTGGTCGGCAAAATCTCACCTTAACCTTATCACACTCTCAACTAAACGAAAAACCACTGTACTCGCGTCCAAAACCACCACACTTGTCGTCGTCAACCCCCAAAAGGGCCAAAACCACACCGTGTCCCATAACATCGCGAGTATCATTTGTTTCCATACTCGAGCGCGTGTAAGTAAAATACCAATAATTAATTAATTCGCAGAGTTCTTAGTTTGATTTTTTAAAAAAATATTATTCAACACGATCCACACAGCACCGTCAGATCTGAATATCACGTGGTAAAACAATGTCCGAATATTAACCGTGCGATGCAATTTGATTGGGGAAATTAACGGTTAGGATCGATTTAATAGCGGCGGGCAATGAGTTCCCGTGTGCCTATATATAGCGCACTAGCTTATTATTTATTTCACGCATTTAAGTTTCTTCTCTCTCCTCTCTCTCTCTAGCTTTCGCTCTCTCTTCGTGTTTTCGCTTTTTGCGCTCTCGGAGGAGGCTGAAGAGAAGAAAAAAAAAAAATTGGGGGGGGGTTTTGGAATCTAGGGTTTCGGTGGTGGTGGTCGGCGGAAATTGGGAACGGCTGTTTTTGCTTGCGCGCGCGCGCGAGCGAGCGAGCGAGAGAGATCCAGGTTTTGAAAATTGGATTCTTTAGCGAAGCAAAATTATAGGGTTTTTTTTTTTTGTTTATTTGGTTGTGTGTGTTAAATCTTTTTGTGATTTTTTGTTCGCATTGTGTTTGTGCGGTTGGTGCAATTGAATTGGGATCTAGGGTTTACATTTTTTGGGGTTCTAGGGTTTTGTTTTGATTCTTCATTTTTTTTTTTTGAAGTTTTGGATTTGTTGTTTTTGTTGTAGGTTTGGGATCGGGAGTTTCCAAAAGTGGAAAATTTTCTAGGGTTTTTGGGGGGGTTTGCATTGCTTGGATTGGGTCTGTGAAATTTTGTCACGATTAGGGTTGTTTTGTTCCCAATCGTAATTTATGGTTTAGTGGATTGTGAGATTGGTTTTGCTGGAGAATTTAAACACTATTATACAAAAAAAGAAAAAACGAGTTTAAAATTTGGCATACGATTATTTATTTTTTGAGCTCGAATGTTATTGAAGAGAGCTGAACAAGTTGAGCTCTTTTGGGCTAAAGTTTTGTTTTTGAGATCATTTCTGAAGATTAAGGGAAATAACCCAATTGGGTAATGATGGGATTATTTTAAATTTGATTCGGGTTTTGGCATTATTTGGCAGATTTGGATATCTGGGAAGTTTCTGAAAAGATTTGTCAAAGGGGGGGACATTGCTTATTGTCACAGTTGATATGTGCAGTTATTCGAGGTTTATCTTATGGCACCCACTGTTCCTATAGAGTTCATTGGACAGAAAGAATCGACCCAGTGTTCACATTTGCAAGTAATGGGGAAGTCAAGGAAGTACTCTAAAGGGCATTCCACTGGTTTTGTTCCAGATTACCGTCATGCCGTAGTTGAGACGATGGGTGAATCTGAAGGGTTTGGTCCCTCAGGACGTGTAAGTGTGGTTTCTGAGGATCCATATGCCCCTAAGAGGAAGTGCATTAGCTTGAATGCGGATGGTTATGATAATTTTGGTATCCCCATGGAGGTTATGTCTATATCAAAGATGTCGCGGACTGAAAGGAAGGAATTAGAGTTTAGGTTGAAAGTGGAACTCGAACAGATCCGGGTTCTTCAGAGAAAAGTTGCTAGTATAAGTGCAAATCCTATTTTACTATCACCATCTAGTGATATCCGGAGCAGTAGTGACGGGCAAAAGAGGCCTCCACTAGATGTTTTTCAGAGGCCATCTGAAGTTGCAGCCCCACATGGCAAGAAACGGCCTCCTCCAGGACGTAATGGTTCCCGTATGAAAAAGAGTGCATCAGGGCGTTTTGAAACTGTGAAAGGGGCTGCACCAGCGAGCACTTCCAATGATGCCTTAATGGAAAGATGTAAGACATTGCTGGAGAATATGATGGCACATCAGTATGCTTGGGCATTTAATGAACCAGTTGATGTCGTTAAGTGGAACATTCCAGATTATTTCACTGTCATTAAGCATCCAATGGATTTGGGTACAATTAAGAGTAAGCTGGCTTCAGGTGAATATACCAATTTAGCAGATTTTGCTGCAGATGTGCGACTTACTTACTCGAATGCTGTGACTTACAACCCTTCCACAAATGATATTCATCATATGGCCAAAACACTAAGTAAATTTTTTGAAACAAGATGGAGAAATATTGAGAAGAAGCTTACAGTTAGGACTGATGAGAAATCACAGCCTTCATCAAAACCCATTCTAATAGAAAGTGAAACTACTACTCAAATTCCACCTGCTAAATCGAAGAAAACCCTGTCACAGAATGATGCTAGTGTTAAGTCAGAGCCTGCTAGGCAGATAATGACTGCTGAACAGAAGCAGGTAATGAGTGCTGAGGAGAAGCAGAAAGTGGGTGCAGATTTGCAGGCTTTGATGACAGAGTTGCCTGAAAATATTGTTGATTTCTTGAGACAACATAGTGATGAGCAAACTGATGAGGATGAGATTGAAATCGGTATTGATGAACTCAGTGATGATACCCTGTTCACACTAAGGAAGCTTTTAAATGACTACATGCTGGAGAAGCAGAAAAACCAGCAGAAAGCCGAACCTTCTGAAATAGAGGTATTTTTTTCTTTTTTTCCTGCTTGTATTCGTCTTATTTGTTTATGCAACTTTTATCTGATAGTTGTTTGCTTTGCTTGATGCAGCTTAATAATGAGTCAGGGATTAGCAATTCATCTACTCAACCATGTAAAGGTTATTTATTATTTTTTTCTCCATTCCACATCATAACCGAACAACTTAAAATGTGTATCAGGCAATGGCTGTATTAATTCTAACTCCATTCATATTTTCAGGCAATGACCCAGTTGATGAGGATGTGGATATTGTTGGTGGTAATGATCCTCCTGTTTCGAGTTACCCTCCAGTAGAGATAGAGAAAGATGCAGCAAATAGAAACAGTAAATGCAGTAGTTCAAGTAGCTCCAGTAGCGATTCAGGCTCTTCATCCAGTGGTTCGTGCTTCTGTGTACTGTTCATTTGTTTTTTGGTTTCACAATTTGCTTTCAATTTACTGAAATTTGGAGAGTGGAGTGAAGGATTTCCCTGTAAGCTCATTTTAGATCAGTTCTCGTTTGAGAGACACATATTTGAAGATATTATGTACTCTATAGCTTTTATACACACTTTGAAACATATTTTTCTCTTGCCAAATTTGAGATTTGCAACCCCCTCCCAAAATCTCCCCACCCCCCGCCCTTTGCAAAAAAAAAGCTGGAAACCACTCCTTTACCTAAAGAAAGAAACGTATGTTTTTCTTCGGAGTTCGTATAAACATTTCCTATTGTGCCTTTGATAAGTTGAAGTCTGTTTTCCACCTTATCAAATATATTTAGTTACTGTTAAATTGGGAATTCATATCTTCATTATGCTGCTGATACTTTAGTCAAAACAAACCCCTAATGTGCTATATTAACAAATACTATGATGTATATATATTTTACTAATTTTTTTAAGAGCTGTTATCATTTTTTAAACTCTAATGTCTAGTTTGATCTATCATCATATAATAAAATTCATCCATTATCATGCATCTCCATAGTGAAATTAAAAAAAAAAATTTCAATATAAATTACCAAAGTAATTAAAAAAAATTATGATGGAACCGATGAAGTTTTCAAAACCATAAATGAACAAAAACACTAACTGATATAAGAGCAAAATTTCAATGTAAAATGAAATCATGTAAAAGTTCATTATTTCTCAAATTCTTTTTTTAAGAGGACCACTGGGTTTTTTTTTTTTTTTTTTTTAAAAGGCGGGAGGGGTGGGGGGGAGTGTTTGCCCCCCAAGGTTGCAGGTAGTTCTGCCCCGGCTTAGTTCCCATAGAGCTTGGTTTTGTGGATCTTTAGGCCATGTAATGACTTTACTTATCAAAGAAAAGGCTTTACTTGTAGATTGAATATGGCCTGTAACTTTTCCCCTGAATGTAATGTGGTTATTGGCTTTTGTTCACTGGAAGCTCCTACAGAGGGTGCTTTGTCAGCAACTTTGTTGTTGAAGGTCCAGGGTCCGTTTGTTTTGAAATGAATGAATGATGTTTTATATACTATTTTAATGCACAGAAACTTCACATTTTAAGTTGAAATGCATTTGCATTCTGATGTGACTAGGTCCTAATGGATATATTTTCAGGACCTAAAGATGTCTAGATGTTAACAGTGAATTTAATTCCTAAAACTTTTTGATGACTTTTTGACTTACAGGGTAGGCTGGGGGTGAAGCTAAGAATTTCCCTCTCTTAGGTTATGCTAATTTACACTTATTGAGCTCTTTAGAAGGGAATATATATATCAGGAATTAAATTTCTTAGCTGAGGAAGAGAGCATTGAATGGCCATTTATACTGGTAATGACATATATGTTTCAGCTGCTGCTCATCAACTCTCTTCCAAAGTGGGCTTATGAAAATTTATATAGGCCTTTATGTAATTGTGCTTGTAGTCGGAATGATTGTTCTATAACTTGTTACTATTTTAGTTTAACATGTGATGCTCCCTTTTTTTTTTCTTCTTTTTTTTTTGAAATCTTGTATACTATCTTTTTTACAGATTCAGATTCAGGCACTTCTTCTGGAAGTGAACCTGATGCTGTTAAAGCTTCAGCTCCTGTTAGTGCTATTAAGGTATGTCATAATATCTTGGAAAAATTCATATGAGCATTCTGCTGATTGAAATGTTATCTCTCTCTCTCTCTCTCTCTCTCTCTCTCTCTCTCTCACGTTGAGAATTTTTCTCATATCTTCTGTGGCAGGAAAGCTTGGGTTCTGGATCAAATCTATATCAGAAAGAAAGTGATCCTGGTGATGCAGAAGTTGAAAACAGTGAGTCTTTAGGCTATATAGTAACATGGGATGTGCATCAATTATGACATGGCGGCATTTGTCTTCTCCTTAGAATAGTGAATGTGCTGAAGCTTGATGGCCTATTTCTTGTACAGATTCAATAGATGGGATGGGGCTAGTTGAGCAGGACTCCCAGTCCAAGCCAATTTCTGCTGATGCAGATGGCCATCAAGATGGTAAGCATGAAATCATGAAGAAAACTATCTGCTGTTAGTTTTGGGGCATCATCTCACCCTTCATGCTGTAACATTATAGGGGAGAGTGCTCCGTCTAAGAGGCAAGTCTCTCCCGACGACAAGGCTTATCGTGCAGCTCTGTTGAAGCGGCGATTTGTGGACACCATATTTAAAGCACAAGAAAAGGCACTTGAAAAGGTTGGTTGTTCCTATAGGATTGTTACCCTATATTAAGCTAGAAGCTAGATATATGTTACAAACTGTCTTCCGCACTTTATTTTACTTGTAATTTACTGTGTGATACTGGGTTCAGGGTGAAAAGGTGGATCCCGAAAAACTCCGATTAGAGAGAGAGGAACTTGAAAGGCGGCAGAAAGAAGGTCAGCATCTACTTATCTTGAAGCCTCACTTCTGTGTGGTCAATGTGCATTTTTGTATGCCTTGAGCCTATCCTAATCAGTTACTAAGGCATAATAGATATTGATTTTTGCTTTGTATTCTGTCATTAGAAAAAGCACGGTTGCAAGCAGAGGCCAAGGCTGCTGAAGAGTTTCGAAGGAAAGCTGAAGCAGAAGCTGCAGCTGAGGCCAAAAGGAAGAGGGAGCTGGACAGGGAAGCTGCACGTCAGGCATTGTTAAAGGTAAGATGTACAGCCCATGTGGTAGAAGTGAACTACAACCTTTTCTTGAATGCTGCTAGAAAATTTCTGGCTTTTTGCAGATGGAGAAGACTGTTGAAATCAATGAGAACAGTCATTTTTTGGAATCTCTAGAAATGCTTAGGGCTTCACATAATGAAGATGCACCAAGTCTTAGAGAAGTTGAACTGCTGGGGAATAACCCTCTGGAACAACTTGGACTTTTTATGAAGGTGGATGATGAGGATGATGAAGAAGAAGTTGAACTGCCCAAGAGTGCTCCAGAACCAGCAGATGATGTGGAGGAAGGAGAAATTGATTAATCAAACTAATTTCTTTAAATAGTGGTACCAATTGAGGAGCAAGAATTGACAATGGTGATCTTGTGGAAACATTGGCCATGTACCTTGGATCTCCATTTACATTATTTTGGCTTAAGGGCCAATTTGATTGTGTGCTTCAAGATGAAACAGAAGAAGCATGATCAACAACCATGGGTTTGGAATGGGGTTTGGGTTTGGGTTCTTTAAGATAAATTTTTGGTTTTGGAATTGGGATTGGGATGAGGTGTGAATTAATGGAATATGATTACTTTGTCACCCATGGTGGGATGTGCTGTGGGTTTTTGATGGAAGAGATGTATCAATCAGGATATTCAATTTTTGTTTGTAAAAATGAAATTCATATATGTAGTTAGTGGTGTTAAGTTTTAGTGAAGGTAGAGCCGTAGTGGTCCAGTTCCAATTGTAAAATGTTCAAAAGCTGAGACAAATGGCATTTTGTTTTTTTTTTTTAATTTCCTCCTTAAATAGCCCGAGCATTTTTGGCTGGGAATCCAAAGAGGGGTAGAGTTGGAGGAGACGGGAAGGGGGGTTTATATAGAACCAGGCTCCTTGTGGACGCTTTGTACCAATTCATAATTGCCTATTGAAGAGTGCTCAAGTTGAATTGAAGAAAAACCTAAACATATGATGTCTTGCTTCTGATGCTTCTATCAAATGTCTTACGCTCAAGACTCGTCTTATAGCGTAATGCTATAATTGGTACTTTCTTATGTTTCTAATAGTAGTGTCTTGAGTTTAAATCCCTCAACTATCAAATTATTCTTAAAATTAAGGTTGTCAAAATTAGGATTTTATGTAGAATTGTTAAAATTAAATAAGATCGTAGGATCGGATTATGAATGGTAAGATTTTATAAATTTTCAGATTTAAAGCAAAAAAATATTGATAATGACTTTGTATGTTAAATATTCTCGTAAATTATAAATTCATCTATAAAAAAAACTAAGATTTGCATCATATGATGTAATTTGCATGTCATACATTGCTAAGTTTATAACGAAATAAATATATTTAAGTTTTGATTCAATGTATCTAAAAATGTTTAGTTAGCAACCAAATACCTAGGGCTGTCGGGTTTGTGCCCAACCCGGAACCGACCTGCCGGAATCAAGTGGAGAAAAAATGCACCCACCGCCAACCCGCCAGAGTAATTGGGTCAGACGGTTCAGGTCATCAACAAGTGGCAAGCGGGTCGGTCGGAGTCATAGATCTGAGAATACGACGAGAAAACAGTGAAAAAAACATAGATTCGGCTAAGAAACCTAGATTCCAATGAAGTTTTTCAAATTCCGACGAAGTTTTCCCTTAGATCCGGTGATATTTCGCAAGATCCAGTGAAAATCTCACCGGATTTGATGAGATTTCGCCAGATCCGATTAAAATCTCACTGGATCTAAATAAAATATCGCCGAATACTAGGTTTTTTCGCCAGAATCTGGAAGGATATCACCGGATTCTGGAAATCTCTCGGTTGGTTTGGTTTTTTCGGGTTTTAGGGGAGGAAAATCGAAACTGACCTGCCGGAATCGGTTTCTGGTGATGAAGACCTGCCGGCAATCCGTCGGAGCAGTCGGGTCGGCCGAATTCGGGTCGGATCCAAGTGGATCGGGTTACCAGATCCTTCTAGACAACCCTACAAATACCAAAATATTTATCAAAACATATAAAAAATATTTTTTAAGTTTTAAGTTTCAAATTTGAAATCCAAAATAAGTTAGCAAATGAAAACTAGCTAACTACAATATGAAATCCCAAAGTAAGATGAATATTAAAGTGAAGTAGACATTTAATTATTCCTATTCTAAGGTTTTTATAACCACCTTCTTAATTTCCTAATCATCATCATCATTCATTTTATCATCTATGTAAATATTATATATTTGTACACTAGAGTTACAAAAGACGCCAAGATACAATTTCACACTCAACTATTCAAGTTATGCTACTCAACAACAATTAAAGAGCATGCTCAAAAAAGTCAATCAATCAATATACAAATCCAAGCATAACTGATAAAATTATATATAAAAAAATATTTTGATAATAGTAGAACACAAAGTAGTATATTGATCAAACAAATTTAACAATATTATAGCTTAAAAAACAGTAAAGCCAATATCAAATTCTTCATTTAGAAATGATAAAGCATTTCTTTATTTTGAAAACAAGTGAACTAGAAACTAGAAAACATTTGCTTAGGTTAACATAATTTTATAAAAATTAAATAAAAAGTCATACCATCACAACATGAAAAAAAAATAAATAAATAAAAACCCCTTAAAACTTCATCAAAACAAAAAAATTATCCCAAAACAAAAAAGCAAAAATTTATGTTTTTGGTAGGATCCCATAGGATCCTACACGATTCTATTATTTTTATAACCCTAGTGTGATCCTAAACGTTTTGGTCAAGTGAGATCGTAAAATTGTGCAATCCTACGATCTAGATCGCGATTTTGACAACCATACTTAAAATAGAATAAGTAAGAGAGAGAGGGAAAAAAGTGTTACAAAGAGATATATAATTAAAGACTAGTAAATGAATAAAATGTCTAAATTTAAAATAAAAAATAGATGTTTAAGCAGGAGATGGGTTCGGATTGGGGAAAAAAGTTTGTTTCTATTTGTCTACATAGAAAATGAGTCAAGCTAAAGTCCAATGTTATTTTTTTTTTATTTTTTTGCTAAACAAGTCCAATGTTATTCTTGATCCATAAACAAGTCGAGCTTAAATTTAATAAGATAATAAACTCGAGAATAAGATTGCTCAGTAAAAAAGAATAAATTAATAAAAAATAAAAGCTAATCAACCAATAAGCTTAGAATACATGTAAAACCGAGTTCATAACATGAGCTCAAGCATGACTTGTATTCAAAAGAAAAAGAAAAACTTGCCTGCACTGTGAGCAACTCTCTCTCTCTCTCTCTCTCTCTCTCTGGCGACTGTACTTGGCTTTCTCAGATTCTCAATGGCGGCCACTTTTTCCATGGCCTTCAACTCCACGGCGAAACTCTCTTCCTCCTCCGTCCGCCGATTCTCTCACCTCCGGCCTCCACTCTCCGCCTCTCTCCGATCGCCTCATATCCTCCGTACCTTCCCATTCGCGACAACTTCCTCTGGTCTTACATTGTTTTGAATTTCCGTGTGTCGCAAACTCAATTGCTTTATTATTAGAACTGTGTATGCCTCAATTGCTGATAAGGTTTTGGTAAAATTCACAGGTGTTAGAGCTCAGGTTGCGGCGGTGGAGGAATCGAGTGTAGGTGTTGAACGGAATGTGGAATCTCCGGTTGTTATTGTCACCGGAGCTTCTAGAGGTATCGGCAAGGCCATTGCTTTGTCTCTTGGAAAAGCTCCTTGTAAGGTCTCTCTCTCTCTCTCTCTGAGAAACCGCAACTACTGAAACATATTTCATCTCTGATTCTAAACATGTATCATTTTGATGGTATAGAAAAAAGTGTAAATGTGTGTGGATTCAGTGGAAGAAAGTATAATTACTGGTAAAGTTTGAGTTTTGATTTTTATGCAATACAAAGTTTGGAAGCATTTTAGAAAAAAAGGTCTCTCTCTCTCTCTCTCTATCTAATATTATGTTAGAATTTGTTGTTGGAATTGGGATTGAGACAGAAAAGAGAAAACGAATTTATTTAGAAAGCCTTAGAAGTTAAGTCTTTACAACTTTATAATAGAATTGTGTGTTACAATGAGTCCATTGGGGTATATAATTTTAAAATTATTATTTTAATTATAAATATGTTTTTAAATAAACATAAAATTTGAATATATATATATATATATATAGCTAAATGTATTAATAAATTAATTGCAATATCCCACCATGTCGTGTCCTAATTTTTTAAGAATTGACATGTCACCATGTCTTGTCTTGTGTTAGTGTCAATATCCATAGAATAGGACTAAACCTAGGCTGCTAATCATAGGGTCATTTTACCTGCACTACAAGCAGCTCTTAGTATACTGAATCTAGACCAATTAGAATGGGTTTGGACGTTGGGCTTTGATATGTCTAACACATGTTCTTTAGAAAAGTAAGGTAGGTGATTTTATGTGGATTACGTTTAATTACTGGATTTTATGCTTTTATCACATCTTTGAGTTACACTGTTGCATGCCAAGAAGCATAAACATGGGAATTCCATCATCATCGTATGTTGATTTATTTTATCTGAATAGAGCATATGAAATGATGAGAATGCTTCATGTATTGCTTTATTCTAATCAGTATGCATGTCCATTTGTTTGAATATTATGCTTCTAAAGCTTCAATCTGAACAAGGTACTTGGTATCTCAAATGTGTTTGGCTTTCAGATTGTTACTACTTGCTAGTTATAATAAAGGTTGGGTTTATGGGTGAAGGTGGTCAATCATGCTCATTGTCAAGCTTTATAAGAGTTTTAGTGGTGAATATCTCTTGTACGTTTCAATTCCATCATGTTACAGGTCCTCGTAAACTATTCAAGGTCATCAAAGGAGGCTGAAGAAGTTTCAAAGGAGGTGTGCTCTCTTTTTCTGTTTCTGTTTGTGTTTCTCTTTCGTTCTTTGTGTGTCTATATGTATATATTTCTTGGTTTTCTGTCTCAATCTTTGATTGCTTATAAGTTCCAGCCAACCTTGGTTTGTGGCTGTGTGTACTTACTGCTGCTTCAGTAGTCTGGATATGCCAGATTATCAACTGTTCCATTATATCATTCTTTAATAATAAAATTGTGCTTATAAATAATAAGCGACTACACCACTACACCAAGTTGTTACTCAGTCATGAGATTTCACAAGAGAGTGAATGCTTTTGTCTTTTCTTGCAGATAGTGGCATGTGGTGGTCAGGCTCTTACTTTTGGGGCTGATGTTTCAAAAGAAGAAGATGTGGAATCGATGATTAAAACTGTAAGAAAATGCACTTTACAGTGATGGAAATGCCTTTCAATTACTGTTTGCATTGCAATGCCACTCAACTCTCATATTTACAGGCGGTTGATGCTTGGGGAACAGTTGATGTCTTGATAAATAATGCAGGTTAATATTATTTCACCTATTCTTTTCTTTTTTGGTAATTTCCACCAATTGTTTGGCAAATCTTTCAGGTATAACACGAGATGGATTATTGATGAGAATGAAAAAATCCCAATGGCAGGAGGTTATTGATCTGAATCTTACTGGTGTATTTCTCTGCACACAGGTGTGTATTCAGGAGACTGATTATCTAGCGTTTTTGTGTTTTCAAGCTTGGTTCTGTGTTTTTTGACCTACATTGTTAATACTTTTTGCAGGCTGCCACCAAAATTATGATGAAAAAGAAAAAGGTATTCATCATCTGCGCTTTCGTTTTTGACAATAGAGACAAATGATCTAAACAAATGAATTGGCACGATGTAAAACCAATAGGGTGTCACAACTTCATAATATTCTGAAATGGTACAATTGTAACACAGAAAGTACACCTGTAGATTCAATATGTATAAATCAAGTTGTAGTGGGGATAATGGTGGAATTGGGTCCTTCAGTGGGATGATGGAGCTAGATATGGTCCTCGCCCTTAAGCCAAGCATTTGTAAGGTACCTCATAACTGTGAATAGGTAAAAACAAAATAACAAAAGGCTAATCTTTGTTTACACATTTCAACAACAAACACTGAAGAAGAAAAAACCAAGACTAAAAGCCTCATCTGGTGATTCATGCATTTAAATTAGGCTTCAGCTCAATCAATATAGTTTTGACTTCTCTTGTTGACAAATGCAGTCGAAATTTAATTGTCTGAGTAATTATACTTTTTACTTGAAATTATATGTCCAGGTCATTCTTCTTTTGCTTCTACATCCTTTGCATTCTGCTCTTTGTTTTTCAGGGAAGAATAATCAATATAGCATCTGTTGTTGGTCTGGTTGGCAATGCTGGACAAGCTAACTACAGTGCCGCAAAAGCTGGAGTAATTGGGTTTACAAAGAGTGTTGCAAAGGAATATGCAAGCAGGAATATCAATGTAAGTATCTAGGATGAATACCTTTATGTTTGAGTTACAAGATATACTCCAACATACTTCCAATGCTACTTCCTGTGCTATTCAAGCATAATTTATTCTTTTAGTTAGCATTTATTCACAGGTTTATGTTGCGTCCACTTGATTATTGCAACGAAAAAAAAATTCTCTTTCTGTAGGTTAATGCTGTGGCTCCTGGGTTTATTTCCTCTGATATGACTGCCAAGCTTGGAGAAGATATAGAGAAGAAAATTTTGGAGACCATCCCCTTAGGTGAGGTTAATGGCGGTGTCACGTTATCATTAAAATTTCATATATCACTACTTTTGTTTGAGCATTATTATGAAATCTATTGTAATTACTTAAGAATTATTTATGATAGAAAAATTATAAGCAATGGAACAACTATGATGTGATTTCATTGATAAAGCCTGTAGCTCATACCCTTCAGATTTGCCCCAGTCATCCATTGATTTTAGTTCAGTCAGTTGGCAAATTTTAACATGGAGGTTCAATTAATACTACAGAAGAATTTCCTTTTCTTTTCTTTTTTTTTTGGGGGGGGGGGGGGGGGGGGGGTGTCAGGATAAGAGTTTCACATGTTTCTGCTGTTCTGCATTTGTTCCAGTGGTATAAACTAAGTGATAGTTGAAGCAAGATCCTATAAGATGATTGTGCTTTGTTGATTTTACGATCTTATCTAAATTTTTAACTGTCCTTGCAGGGCGATATGGCCAACCTGAAGAAGTTGCAGGACTAGTGGAATTCCTGGCGCTTAATCCAGCTGCCAGTTACATTACTGGGCAGGTATTGTTTAGCAAATGATATTTTCTCTCTTGGCCACCATTTAATATTTTACTTCTCTGTAGGGGTTCTAAAGCTTGTATTGCTTTATTGCAGGTCTTTACCATTGATGGAGGCATGGTGATGTAGACAGCTTTGTCCCAAGACCCTTTGCCCAGCTTCATCTTACAGGAAAACTTACTGAAAAGGATTTTGATCAATTTTCATTATATATATAGTTTTAGGTTGTAGCAGTAATTATTAAGCAGAAACAAGAAGGTTTTGTGTTTGAATAATTTAAGTATAGAAAATGTTGATTTTTAGCCCTAGCCCCTAATTAAGGTTGGTACTTAATACATGTGTTCAATCAGCTTCTGTCACAATAATCAATCTGAAGAGGTAGATGCCTATGATTAGTATTAAATGTGTTTTGTTACAATTGTATGATATGAACAATAATCATCTCATCCATTATATGCAAAGGGCCTCTCAGAACAAGTGGATCTCACAAATGCGTGAGGCTCACATTGTAAAAGGCATGCATGCAGCAAATACCTCACATGCATTGAATTGGTGGCCCAAGACCAACACCTGTTTGTAAATTGTTCTTATTTGCAAGCCAATGGGAGCATTTACCTGTTTGGTTTGAGCCTTCAAGGATTGATAGTGATGGGTCGGACTCACCAGCACAAAAAATTCCAAGGATTAAAGTTTTAAGATTGCAATGTCATACAGAAGCTAGGATTTACAAGATTGTTGTGATTCTCTTAAATCTGAATAAATGAAATTAGGCCTTCCTGAATTTCAGTTCGGTTCATTGATGTAGGGTAAGATGGATACAGTTTTTAAACTTGAAACTTAAAGAACACATAAATAAATTTGCAATTTTTAAAGAACTGTCAAACACGATATATATTTGTACTTATCAATAGCAAAGACAATTAGAAAATACTTTTAACTTACAACTTGTCTTCTTTTTTATCTTTTTCTTTTTTAGGTAAATATGGGGAGGCGGTTAGTGGGGTTCGAACCCCAGTGCTCAGGCGCCACAAGAGGTGTTGGAATCACCGGGGCATCCCTTGGAAACCCAACTAAGCTAACAACTTAAAAGAACCTAAGTAATACCCTAGAAGAAGTATCTCTTTACAACTTCACATAGTATTCAAGACCATCTCCCCAAAAGGAAAAACAAGAGCATTTCTCAATACCGTAAATGGGTTTTCTCTCATTAACAATTTATATAAACAACTGTACAGAAAACCATGCTCTAATACTCGCTTATACCATGAACTAGTCCTCAAATATACCCTCATCTGACATTCTGGAAGATTCAGTCCCATTAACATGGGGTTGGTTTGAATCATCAACATTATAGTTTCGTAAAATGCTGAACAAATCATAGTCATCGTCGTCATCGTCGTCATCGTCATCTTCATCATCATCATCATCATCGTCCTTATCCTCATCCTCATCCTCATCCTGGTCTCTTTTTGAATCTTCACGATCAGCTTGTTTTTGTGCCTGTTCCTCAGCTTCTCTTTTAATCTTCTGCTTGATGCAATCATCATATGACATTTCATACCAGACAACGCCGTTACCCACAATAGATTTGTTGTGGGCATCTGTCATCCGCTCTTGCTTACTCTCCTCTGAGTTCTTGGGCTCTCCCCAATAGTCATATCGATATAGAGGGTTTGAAGGGTCATATTTATCCTTCCCAAAGAAACTGGCATCTTTATACCTTCCTGGCTCTTCCAATGGTAGACCAAGAGCTTGACGGCTGCCAAAGAAAAAAACAGTACAGCTTTCAGTAAGTAAAAGGAGGAGTATATAAAAGGGACAGCTAAAGCAAATCAGCAACAGAAGGTAGTGAATATCATGTAAATGCAAAGCAAGATATATTTTAGGACTCTTTAGTCTGAAAATGTTCACTGATACTGCATTGCAGGATTCTCTAAATATATTTGATCCAAAATGTAAAGTAGAAATCCACCTTCTGTGAACTAAATGCATGCCTCTAAACCTAGTTGCGCTGCTTAAATTAAGTTTATTTAAGTGACCATCACAGGGCTCAGGGCTATCTAAATTCTAAACTTAGTCTGATCTCACATAAGCACGAGATCAGTCTAACAATTAGCTTGATATCTCTGCAGTTGCACAATTAAATATAAGGAGTGGAAACTCAAATCACCATATATCAATGCTTCATCTATATTATATAAATCCAATTATAATGCTGGTAAACGAACTTTATTCCAGGAACAAACTGTGGAAAAGGTACGTGTCAGCATCACTTACTTTTCTCTATGGAAAAGTTGACTACCTTAATTATGCAGACCAGCTTACCCACAATTCAGTATGTATGAAATTGGAAATCTCAAGTGTATGATGGTCAAATTGAAATAAAATGCTTTATTTGCAGGCACCATAATGGAGAGAACCCAATAGGAGAGGTCAATAAGATTGTGAGAGATCTAATATCAAGTATTAATATAATAATGCCAATGGGAATACCAGCTGATGTCTCTAATCAAAGCTTCCCTTTCTTCAAATGATCGACGCCAATGTAATAAGTCATACTCATCCATTTCAATATTTCGACTCAGCTTGTCAATTTTGTATTTCTCTCCTCTTTCCTCTGCTTCCCTTCTTAGTTTATTATGGTGCTGTATCCACAAGAACAGGAAACGGAAAGGACCATCTCAAATTTCAAAGCAATGGATAATCAAGCAACATGAAAAGAAAATATAAATATCGAATAGTTGAGGTAATTTAACATTTTGACCAAGAAACATGCAAAACTTAAGGGAACGGCTAACCTGACGCTCAGCAAAGGCAGGCTCCAAGTCAAGTTCTTTAACGCTTGTTTTCTGCCAATTAATATACATAAAAAGCAGGTGAATGCAACAGCATACAAGTCAATACAATAACTGGAGAAAAGTGCTCACCAGAATCACTTTTGGCAGTAAAGCTTTCTTATAGTAAGCTTTGGTGTGTATGACACTGTTTTCCTCATCAAAATCCTCATCATCGGTTAACTCTGATAATTTTTGCCTTTGTATTTCTCAGGATTAGCCTCCAAATCATCCAAAATCATCTGCTCAGCATTATGTATCTGCCACAACTGCATAAAAAAAATAAAAATAAAAAATCGAAAGTCCACAGTGATGACCATGACAATGGTAAATATTGATCATACACACAAAATTGTTCAAAGACGGCAGAAACTCAGTCATAACTTGCAACAAATCAAAGAATTTAAAAACTAAAGACACAAGAGAAAGGACCACTAAGATAGTTTTTTATATTTTTCTCTATAATGTACTCCATTGTTCTTTTTAGCCTTTAATGAACTAAGAGATTAGGGAGTTTCATGCAACTGCATGTGCATATGAAATCAGCAGCAAACATCAAAGGAAGAGTCCCATGTGCTAGCAGGGAGATGTGGAGGGAGGAAATTTAAATGTATGATGCATTCACATACACTTACATAACTTTCTTACATGTCTAAATTCTAATAGAGAAAGGAGAAAATATAACATGAAATTATGTATATGTACATCCACAATTTCTCAATTCTACTGACAGAAAAATTTCCTTAGGATGTGATAGGCAACCAGCTCCTGGTGCAGTCATAATGTACACATGTATGAATATGCATTTCAGTGAGGCTTGCCATAAAAATGTAACATATTATGTGTAGAGAAGTACTACGTCCACAACATTTTCATAACAAATCATAGGTAGTTAGTTGTTATTGGTTATAATTTGAATCTACCATTGAAATGACTTTTTTGCCTCACCAATAACAACCTGTCACTCAGGATTTGTTGTGAAAATGTTGTGAACATAGCCTTTCTCTTATATATATACATATGCCCCTTTGCTACAATTAAAAACAAATGAATCACAACGTTGATAATATAGTGACTTCTCAAACAAAGAATTCCTTGCAAAAAAAAACATACCTTATCAACATAAGGGTGATCTGACAACAAAGGTTCCTCTTCCGGTTTGCTTCCTGGATCTTTCTAGGAACTGGAGGTCTTCCACAATCACGCTGCAAATGGAGACATTCAAAATCAAAAGCATAAGGATGGTTGAAAAAATACAAATTTTAAGAACAAACAATCTTAAAGCAGATTGCACATGCAGGAAATTGATTGCTCCACTTCTCTATAAAATGTATCCAAAACTGACAAGTTTGGAACAATAGAAACCTTCTCCATTGCCTCTTAAATAAACCAATGAGCTAGGAGGGCAAAGCCCACCAACAGATTAATCTGGCCTCAAATACTCAGAAGATTTGTGTAATCTTAGGTTTTAATTTTTAGTAGTCTCTTGGAAACCACCCATGTACTTGAGTAAAGATATGATAAACTTATAATGGACATATCAAAGGTAGAAAAATAGAGATAGTGGTACTATATAAAAGGAAAGGTACAAACCCGTAATTCATCTAGATTAGTATCATCACGATGAAATATAGGTGGATAGTCAAATCTGTTAAAGCTGGAAGTATGGACACAAGTGTCAAAAATAAATGAGTGAGCAAATTAGGAGTTATAGACAGTATCAAATAAGATCATTAATTATCGTTAGACTGAATAGAGATTGACCTCAGTAATATTCTAAAATAGACTTGAAGGTGTGGAGAATAGTCAGAAGTACAGGATTACATACATCAGGTGATCTATATTTGGATCGACAAAACGCATTTCAATAGGAAATCGAAAGCGATAAGGATCTCGCTTTGCCTGCAAAAACAACGAGATGTACAATGAGAACCTTAGTGAAAAGGTCAATTTCTTATAATGACTTTGACCCTGGATGCTGTATAAACAAAGGGAATCAATATTCAGAGATAATTGGTCCCAACTCCCAAAAACAAAAGGACTGGGGGGGGGGGGGAGTGGGGAACTAGCCCAGTACTGATAGTCTTAAATACTCACCAGAATTTCAACTATGACATGCATACCAACTTTTATGTGATGGCGAATCCAATACCAATCATTACCTTTTATAGGGACCCACCTGAAACAAATCAAGACACATGAATTTACAAGTAAACTTTTGCATTACTCATAGGTATGTATGATATTTTTGCTAAAACATAACCATGAGGAATACCAGCACAGGGAATATTACCCATCATATACACCTCCAATGTCAACAAATGCTCCTTGATAAAGGTGCAAGGTAGTCACTTTCCCTGCACAAATCTGCATAGAAATTTTCCACAATGACTTTCCATACCATGAAATTGCATATAGCATCAAGTAGATGATATTTCTAGTATGAGGATGGTAGTGAGGACACACAAGTCCATATATGCATTATTGGGATGAGACCTATAAGTACAATTTCTAGTAGGAAGAGAGAGAGAGAGAGATTGCTCAAGGGAAAGAGAATGAGCAAAATAACTTACTTGTCCTGGATAATAAAAAGGAAGTTCATACTGCAGAAAACAAGGATCATAAATGTCATCATTTCTCCCAATCCAAATTAAACTAAGCACAGAAAATTTGCAACCTATGTTACCATTCCTTCTTTGTAGTCCTTGCCTCTTTCCTCCTACCAGGATGGAAATCTTGGTCATACTGTAAGGCATTAAAAACATGCACATTACTCCTGCATGGACAACTCAAACTTGTAGAAAATACAGTAGCAAAGTTAGTTGCTTCAAGTATTGCACATAAGTTTAATATATATTGTTAAATTACGATTCTCCCAAAAGCTTAGTTGTTAGGAAATGAATGACTTTAATCATTTACCATAATCCTAAAATTCCTCCTTATGTGTGGGCCCTAGGCAGCCGGTGCATGCAGCCGCCAAGGCCAAGGCAGCCCCCATGGGCGTCGCTTCCAAGGCCAGGCAAGGCCCTTCATAGGGCGTGGCAGCCAAGGCCAGGCAACCCCCATGGGCGTGCTGCCAAGGCCAAGGCAGCCCCCATGGGCACGCTGTCAGGCCAGGCGTGCACAGGCCAACACATGGGTGTTTGACATTTAAATGGAAGGTAAAGTGGAGACAGGATTGAATCAAGACCCCCTACTCTGATTCATGTTAAATTACAAATTCTCCCAAACTTTATGCTTGTAGGAAATGGTAAATTAATCATAATTCTAATAGATATCTTGAAACTCTAAATCTGCATACACCTAATTCTCTCATCCATCCATTTGACTAAGATTTCAGCAATTTTGTAGCCAACTAATCAGAAATTCAGAATATACTTATTTGACATACTTATCACAAATTATATGAAGATTCATCAAATTCACAACCATATTTTTCAGAGCTGACTCATACCAATTTACCAAATTCAAGATCCTAATCTTTGGCAAACTTTAGCCAATTTGACAATATCAACCTCATTAATCATCCCTAATTGCCATAAACTCCAAAATTCATTAAGTTTTTTTTTTGTTTTTTGGATGAAATATATCACTACCACATATAAAACCCACAAAGCTACCTTAAACATTAAAAAAATAATTACCCTTCTAATATTATTACAATCCCCACAGAAATGCCAACTTTACACTAAATTTTCTTCACATAATTCAAAATGAATAACTCAGTCCAACCCTACTTACTAACAAACCATAAAACCATGCTAGCATGAAATGAATTACATCACCATAAACACACAAACATCACAATAAACATAAGCACTTAAACACAACAAAACAAGAAACACAACCAAGAGTTCCCATCTTTATAATTTTTCATTGGGGCAAAACTTAGGTACAATTCTTTAGATGCTATACCTTAAACTCCCATTAAATTTAACATATGGTTGCATTGACCAATAAATCACATGATTGAATTTAATTGTCTTTACACAAAAAAGGTGCTGCATTGACTAATTCAGCCACATAATTGAATTTAATTGCGAACCTAAGCTACAGTAATTATACATAAGTTTTACCCTTTTCATTGTTTCCAATCTCACAATATCTTATGAACGAAGCTAGAGAGACTACAAAATTTTTCCACAAGCGTTACAACTCATATGTTACCAATCACTAAAAAGTAATTTAGAAATTCATTATCATGTTATTGAAGTGTCACCAATCACGTTCATTTCACATCTGTTTTAAAGTCATAAAATTTAAAGTAGCATTAGAAATTTCCTCACCTTATAAGACTCTTCTCACACCTATCCTTGTTGGCCTCACCCCACTCCTTGTACTGCTTCAAAACACCTTTGTACCTATCAAAACACACATCCTCAGCATCACTCACCATTTGTGCCTCCTCCACTCCTCCAACCCAACTCTCCTCACACCCTCCAACTTATGACTATCCCTTATATACTCAAGCTCCTTCTTATCCACCTCCAACCCCGCGGCGGCCAATCCCTCGCACCACGTGTTGTGCAATCATTGGAGTAAACCCACAAGTCTCCAAAGGCTCAGGTACCTCCCCTTAAAATCAAACTGTTTTCTATATATATCATCCTCAGTGAGACCCATCTCCTCCATTTTCTTTTTCCGGTAACTGGGTTTGAGCATTTTGAAAGCTTCAATGGCTTCTGGGGATTGGAGAGGGACTGTCTTCACCCTCGTTAAGGCTTAACCGAGCGAAACGGGCTTCTGGGGTTAGGTTTCTTCCCAGGAGCCCAATCCGCTCGACCCAGTTGCGAATTCGAGCTTCGTCTTCGGTTTCTTTTTCTTTGGGACCGTATTTTGAGAGAAGGTCTCGTCTACAGGGAACTCATCGGAGCTTAAGCAATGGGGGGTGTGGTGGTGGTGGAGAAATGAAGTTGAAGTGGGTTTTGGAAAGGAGAGAGGAGAGTGACATGGTTGGATTGGTGATGGGGTTTGGAAATGGGTTAGGGTTTAGGGAAGGTGAAGAAATGGGGGTTTGGGAGGAGTTGCATTTGGACCTGTAGAATTGTTGTTGGGACGAATGAAGAGAGGGAGAGGGTGTGAGAGTGGAAGTGTTTTTACATGAGTGGATAAAGAGTGTTTTTAAATTTTTTTTGTTACTATTGTTTGGAAGGTGGTGCCTCTTTTGTAGTTTATATCCATTTTTTTTTTGAGAGACTAGTAAGTCCTATTATTACGGTAAATCTTCTAGGAGACATCTTCCAAATTAGGTGGTAGCTCTTCTAATCACACATTAGTATCTGCAACTACAATTGCTCTTCTAGCCAGGGAGTGGGCTAATCGTTACCCCCCCACGAACATGAATAAAATATCATAAAGCATACATTGACTAGCACACTCTATATCGAAATAATATGCCCCAACTGGGACCTATTTAACTCAGGATGGTTGATAGCCGAAATAACTTTAAAGAAATCTCCTTCACACCTTAGCTTTAAAAAGCTAATCTCTACGCGAAGAAAAGTGCTTCCTCTCGCTGGCAATGCCCTACACATATCCATTGAGCTAGGAAGTTTGATTTGCTGGCAAGGGCTATATTATATTTCCCTCTGAATCTTGAATGACAACGCCAAGACCTGCCCGACCCAAGTTCTCAAAAACTTCTCTGTCAAGTTATTTTTTAAATAAGCTGGAGAGGTGGGTGCCACTTCGTCACTGTTCGTATGGTTAGCTGACCGAGAAGATTAAAGTTGACGTATTGAAATTCCTGTAGAAAGTCCCGAGCTCTCCTAACAGTTTTCACACCACGCTCATACTTGTTGACCCTCTCTGATCTTATATCCATTTTTTTTTTCATAATGATTGAGTTGATTCACTCAATTGAAAAAAAAAAAAAAAAAAAAAAAAAAAAAAAAACTAATATATATAGCCAAAACTGTGAAAAAATTTAATTAGATTTGTAATTTTGTGCTAGGACAAGGTTTTCAATCTTTATGCCGAGTAAGTCATTGTGTCAATTTAATTTCTTAATTTTGTTGCAGCGTTTATCACACATTGCGAAAATCAAAGAGTCAATTTTTTGCTTTTAATAAATGTAATGAATTTGGTGTGTTTTAATTTTGTACAAAGAGGGAATGTTAAGGAATCACATTCGTGATTGCCAAAAATTATGCAATTCACACATAAGAGTCCTCTTTGAACAACCTATTAGTCCCCTCTATCTTGCTATCTAATTGCTAATATTTCTCTCTCTAACTTTTCTTATTGATTTGTTAATCTTTGTTTGAAAAAATCCTTTTATCTTTGTAGTGTAAATGCTACTTTTTTTCGTTTAATCTGATAATATGCTATTTAATATCTAATTTTTTTCTCTGTAACTTTTCTCATTGATTTTGTAATCTTTCTTTTGAGGAATCCCTTCTATCTTCGTGGCAAAGGCGACCTTTTCTTTTGCTTGTCTAAATTAATAATATATAATATAATATGATTTTGATTGTTTTATGTTTCTTCTCATTGGTTGAACAACTTGGAAAGTGGTAGACTTAAGAGAGGGATTAGATAGCAATTGACATCAGCACAAGACTAGCCATGTACATATTTGGTTAAGAGTGCTCGCTGATATGTGTTAGTCAATCTGCTAATGAATTAACATTTACTATTATTTTCCCCCCAAAAAAGTGTTTGATATAGACATAGCATTGTTAGTTTATTGTGTGAATTAAAATTCTCTATCAATTTTTTGTTTATTTATTTAGGCCAATTTATATAATTTTTTAGCTTACCAAGAATTTGAAGCTTTATCTTCTCAAAAAAAAAAAAAAAAAGTATTTGAAGTTTTGATATGTAATTGCAACTCTCTTGTGAAAATTTTTTAATTTAATAAAGCCCATTACCGTCACTGAGTAATTATTGGAATAATGTGTGTGTTAATTGGTCTAGACACTAGTTGGTTAATAGATGCACAATAACTGATGTTTATTTGGGAGGATATGCTAAAGTGGTAGGTTCTAAATAGAATCCATATATGTGTGTTTATATACAAAGATGAAATTTTAGTATAATATAATCTAAGTGTATATGTGTGTAAAGCTCCCTTTTAGAAACTTGAATCTCGGCCTATGCCTCCCACACTCCACGAGCACTTATTCTTGTAAAGTGACTATTGCACCAAGAGTATACGGTAGTAGAATCCATATTTTAAAGTTGAGGTAGAACCAAAATCCAAATAAAATCCATATTGGCTTTTAATTGTAATTTAATTTTACATCAAAGTGTCTATTTTAATTTTCTTAATTTTGCTATCAAGTAACTCATTCACAATATTCATCATGAAGTCAAAATCACTACTTTATTGTCATTATTGTTAAAAGTGTCTGTGCATATCATAAGCACATTACAACCTAATACATATAATATGTGATTCTAGGTATTGATAAGATCGAATATATTATGAGTATTTCACACTTCTATTACATAAAATGGGGCACTCATATCGTGTGGATTCTATATATTGATAAGATAGATATGTTATCACTTATTTGTGTTTCACCTCATAAATAGAATCTGATATAGTGCGTCCTAAATTCTTATTTGTGTCCATTCCATATAATAGAATCATGACTTATGTGTATTCTTATTTTACTAAAAAACTAGTCACTAACAACTATGAACTAGTCACTAACTCATACTATGCACGGAAAGGTTTCTTCATAAATGTGTAATATTTATAATATATGCAGAGTAATATACTATTATCTGGTGAAAAAAAAGGCACATGATAAAGAAATTTCATAAATATTATAATAATAACAAACAATTTGGAACTTCACTGTCCTCTTATCATTCATTAAGTTTCAGCTTTAGCACTCTGAGAGTATATAGATAATTGAATTTATTAGAGCAAATTGTCATATATGATAGCATGTAAATATAAGGAAAACTTGTATTTTAAAATTTGAAACCAATCCAAATAAGGAAGATTTGAAGCATTCTCACAAAATAATAAAAGCAGTACAAAAACAAATCACGATTAATTGTTCAAAAAAAAATTTAGAACATAAATTTGCACCATTCTTTCCTTTGCACTAAAATTTCCTAATATATTCTAAAATTTCAAAGATAAAAAATGAATAAGGTTTTGAGAATTGAGAGAGGTAGAGAGAATGACTTAGATAGGCAAAGAGAATGGCTAAGGCAAAGAGGTAAAGAAGAAAGGTTTATCGGGAGTAGATTGGTAGTTTATCGGATCGTAACATAGGGAAGTAAAAAGCTTAAGCCAAAATTTCAATATATTTAAAAAAATAACAATAAGGTGTAAAATTGTGAAGGCTACAAAACTGAGGTAACAAGCTCTCATAAATTCAACAAAAAGTCAAAAACTTTGGTTATATAATTGATGATGCAAAGAAAATCAGTAGACTGGATGTTTTAGGCTTCAAAGGGCTAGCAACTATTTGGAAGATCTGAAAAAAAGAACAAATGATCAAAGGTGACCGGAGTGGACCGGCCAAAAACCCTCCGATGCCAAAGTTAGTTTCTTTCTTTTATTATATAATTCCAACTTTTTAGAAGTTGTTCAGAACTTACCTTCATTTGGTCTGAATGAGTGTTTATATAGAGTGCTCTCGAGGTGGTTATGTGATTTGTAACTTCCCCTGTAATTAAGGAGGTCAGAGGGTTCAAGAATAACTTCCACAATTGTTATGGAAGTTATATCTCATCTTCTATAACTATCATTGGAAGTTAAGTACTCAGTTAGAAGATACAATGATGAACTGGGGTCTTACTTGTGCCTTGGGATAATGACACGTGGTTCGATTTGCTAGTTTGTGTAGACAAATTTCCCTGGAATTTTCCCAAGTGTTAGGGGGTCATCCATGCGCTTCCTTATGGATGACCCTCCCCCCATGGACAACCATCCTATTATGGACAACCTTCTTACATTGGGACAACCTTTCTTCAAGGATGACTCTTATGACGAATTGGAGTTGATTTAATTTTTAGTTCACCTCAATAATATTTATAGATATGTAGACAAAATAACTCATCTAAACAAATTCTATGAACTATACACAATGTTTATGCATGTAGGTGTTTACATAGGTAAACCATTGCATTATAAGATATTTTAATTTTATTACTTAGATATAAAAAAATTTGAGCAAAAAGAAAAAAACTTTCTAGAACAATTAAATTGGGAAACGTGATTTTTTTTTTGGGGTAAAAATGGAACTTCATTAAAAACTAGGAAACAACATTGCACGCAGGAATAAGGCGATCATAAGACACGCCAGCTGAGTCCAACCTTTAACCACCTTGGAGGTTCTAACAAAACAACAAAGTCCTGTGAAAGAAGAGCTCCCCTTCTAGCAAGGTTATTTGCACATTTGTTCGCCTCACGATAGCAATGTTGGATCTAGACTCTAGGAATTTCTTGAAGCCCCACTTTACAATCATTCAATAAAGCTCCTAAACCAATTAGATGACCCTCTCCCTTCTACTGCAAATCTACAGCCAGCTTTGCATTGAGCTTAAAAACCACAACTAGGATTTTTAAAGCAATACACAGTCTAATGTCATCCTTTAATGCCCACAGCTCCACTGCCACGCTCGTAGTGTAGCCAGTTGCCCTTGCGTATCCTTAGATCCACTCACCCTTATCATTGCAAATCAGACCACCACCTCCCGCTCGCCCAAGATTACCAAAAGCCGAACCATCAGAATTAACTTTGTGCCAGTGTAGAGGCGGACTGCACCAGCGGACAAAAATTTGCCGGCAGGTCTGAGTTCTCTTCCCGTTTACACCCACATAGGCAAACTTTGTGGCCTTCGAGATCACATCCTTCCTCAAGTTTCGATTGGGTCTCTCACCCCTAAACATGGCACCATTCCTTCGAAGCCAAAGGCTCCAAATCCCAAAAGAAAACACGATCCCCCAATTCAGATTTGCCGTTGTATATATCTTCGTGTTGCTGCAATTCAATCTCAACCAATCCACAAGGTTTGTTTCATAAAAAACAACTGCAGAAAGAGGAGGAGGGAAAGAGTCCCAGAACTCACGGGCAGCATACCAGTCTCTAAGAATATGGATTACATTCTCGGGTAGCATACCAGTCTCTAAGAATATGAATCCCAAAAGAATCTGGCACCTCCATTCCTCGGCTAGCAAGCACAGATCGAACAAGGATGCTGTTATAATAGCATTGCCAAATGAAGCAGAGAATTTTAGGAATGGTTTGCACTTTCCAAATCCACTCACCATTAAACCAACATGGATGGCTACTATTTTCCTCCATACTCGCTATTTTGTACGCCTCCTTCAGCTCAAAATTTCCACTTGGGGTGGATGACCAAATGATTCGGTCTGAAATTTGAGCAAAAAAGGAAATAGGAGTCGCTCTAACCTCCATTAGAAGTTGATCATGAAGGGCGAAAGAGCAACTCTGCCAGTCCCAACCCGAGAAGCTCACCACCTCTTTCAATTGGGTATGCTCTTCTCCGCGATTTAGAGGACCTTCTATCAAGCTTCTAAGTGCACCCTTATCCAACCATTTATCATACCAAAGAGATAGACAACTTTCTTTCCCGACACTCCATTTTGACCCTTTCTTAAAGAGAAATGATATGTCCACAACATTTTCACAACAAATCTTAAGTATCAGGTTGTTACTGGTTGTTATTATTGGGGCAAAGAAGTAATCTTAGTGTTAGGTTCAAATTTAAACCAATAACAACTAACCACTTATAATTTGTTGTGAAAATGTTGTGGACGTAACACTCCTCTTTCTTAAATACTAGTTCACCCTTACGAATGGCAAACCACGTGACAGAACAAGTTCTGAAAGGGGTGTGAGGATTTGTGATTCTCTGGGGAGTACGATATTTTTGTGTCAGCACCTTAGCCCATAAAGAATTGGGTTCCGTAGCAAGGCGCCAATTTAATTTTGCTAAAAGAGCAATGTTCTTTGATTTGGCTGCCTGAATGCCTAGACCACCCTCCTTCTTTGGCTTTGTAATCTTGCTCCAACCGACTAAGTGCAACTTTTTCTTATTGTCAGATGAACCCCAAATGAAGTTGCGACTGAGTCTATCCACATTAGAGAGAATCTTAGCAGGAAGAACACCACATTACATCGCATAGTTCGGGATTGTGGAAGTTACGGCTTGGGTGAAAACAAGCCTCCCCGCAAAGAAGAGCAAATTAGCTTTCCACCCCGCAAGCCTCCCTTGCACCCTCTCCAAAATATAACCAAAATCTTGCAGCGTGCCTGAGTGTTTAATTGGGAAACCAAGATACTTTCCAAGCGATGGAGTTGACCGAAACCCCAAAATATTGCACAGATCAGTCCTTCCATCAGCAGGTACATTGGGTGAGAAGAAAACTCGAGTTTTTCCTAACTAACCTTTTGACCAGAAAGTTGACAAAAGGAATCCAAAACTTCCCTAACATCGACACAATTTTTCCAATCCACCCTTGCAAATAGCACAAGGTCATCTGTGAAGAACAAATGAGAAAAGGCCAACCCTCCCTGTGAAGCCTTGACTGGATTCCACAACTTGGAGCAGCATTTTTCGGCTATCATGGCACCCAAAACCTCCATACAAAAAATGAACAAATACAAGGACAACGGGTCCCTTGTCTAATCCCTCTTGAATGGAGAAAAGGCTCAGTAGCACCCCCATTAAAGAGAATGGATATTGAGGAAGAGTAGACACAGCTCATAATTAAAGAGATCAAATGACTTGGGAACCTGAATAGGTTAAGGGTATCATGAATAAAACTCCATTCCATTCGATCATAGACTTTTTCCAAATCAATTTTAATTGCCATGTACCCACACCTCCCCTTTGCTTTGGACATGGAATGGATAATTTCCTAGACAATTATCGCATTGTCAACTCCTCTTCTCCCAAGGACAAAGGCAGTTTGGAGCGGAGAGACTAGATATGGAAGGAAAGGCCGAATTCAAGCAACAATAATCTTGGAGACGATCTTATACACGTGTTACACAGACTGATAGGGCGGTAATGACTAAATAAATCTGGGTTACCACACTTTGGTATCAAGGTGACACCAGTTCTATTGAGGTACTTGGGCATCCTACCGAAAGTAAAAATCTGCTTCACTTCATTCCTGACGGAATTCCCCACTAACAACCAGAAACGCTGAAAGAAGCCAGCGTGAAGACCATCTAAACCCAACGCCTTAAAAGCCTTGAGAGACCAAAGGCCCGTTGATATGTCTTCATTCGAAACATGGCAAGTTAAGGAAGCAGAATCCTCCTCTTTTAAATGAGTCTGCCAGTAGGGGGGATCCCATTTAGCAAGGGTAGAGTGGCTGTGACTTGAAGAGAATAATTCAACATACCCATTTCTAATAAAATTAGCAATTTCCTTTTCTCCTTGAATCCAATTTCCAGCTCGATCTTTCATGCAAGTGATTTGGTTCCTTCTTATACGCACCAACGCCGAGGTATGGTAAAAACATGATTAATAGATTGCTTTATTCATCTTTCTCTATGGCTTTAGCGAGTGAAAGAATCCATTCCTTTCATTTGAAAAGAAATTTCAACTTTAATCTATCCAATAAAAAATATAAATAAAATATAAAGCATATAATAATGAAGTTATTTTCGTGCTTTTCGTTTATATGTTTAATAAACTCCAAACACACTATATAACCAAATAATAATTTTTACTATACTCCATTTCATAGTAATTCATTCATTATATTTTAAACTCTTAAAAGACTAGTATTTTTTACCCGTATGAAGCAAAGTAATTTTTTTTCATAAGAACATAATTTTATAAAATTTGTAATTGTTATTTTTATAGTTATTGTTATGGAAGATAATCACATGTTTATTGTTAATGTAACTGATTTTATTTTTTAGCATCAGCGTGTAATTGATTTCTATTAATATAATCAAGTAGGAAGTAAGAAACATATTGAAAGCAAATAATTCAAAACATTCCTTTACTTCGATATGCAACATTAATTCAATCAGAAGAAACTGAAGATTTTAAAAAATAATTAAACCCTCTTTCTTTAAAAGAAAAACCCATGAATCTTTTTCTTAAAATTCCCTTCCTCTTTGTTTTCTCAAATTGGAGTAACTCGTCTGAACAAAATTGAAGTATGATGTCTCGACTACCTCTCACAAAAAGGGCTTAACAATATTTGCCATGGATTGGAATAAATGAATTTTTCAAGAAAAAAGTATTGTTTAGTTTCCTGCATTGCGTGCGTCATCTCTCGTTCAGACACGATATCTTGGAGACCATAACTTCAAATTAAAGTCAACCTGAAGAATCGAGAAGTTTTCAAGGAAGTCCTTCCATTTTTCAAAATGAAGCCCTTTCTAACTTCAGGCTTGTTCCACGGTCCATGCATCTAACCTTGTAGAGATGATCTCATATATATTGATGTTTTGTAATAACATACATCATGATAATCGTTTCATGGACAATATTTTGTGGGATTGACTTTTCTAAACTGTTATTTATTAACTCCTTTTCAATTCTCTTACTCAATCTTGTGAGAAACAAGCACTATCAAATACAAATAGCAATAAAATATTAACAAATTCCCTTTGAATTACAAATTTTATGTGATTCTTTATAAATTCTCTATTTCCATTAACCATATATGTGCTATGAATTTTCCATATAATTTAAAAGAACCTAGAGAAATTTTGGGTTGGGATAGATGACCTAACGATATCAATAGGCAGCTTTTCACAACATCAGTTTTTCCCAAATGATTATCCTTTTGAACTGGATTTAGGAAAATTGGGGCAACCTTTTTCATTGAAAGATGGATCTAGTCATCTCCTTGAATTAGATTTTGTTCAATGGCTCGTGATAATGGGTGGGTTAAAAGGGTTTGGACGAGTTGAATATGAGCATAATGGGTTGGTTATGGGGTTTTGCAGGGTTGAATCATACCAGAAAGATTTTGAATTTGGTATTGAGAATTCTAAACTATTGGAGCTTGAATCTTTATTGAGAGAAAGGAAGCAGATTAAGTGGATGACAAAATGAAGAGAGGAATATATTAGTAAGAGATGAGGAAGATCTGTGATCAAGTGGATGAGATTGAAAAGAGAGAACATAAATTGTTGGAGGGTAGTCGAAGAGTTGGGTCTTTTTGAAATAAAACTTCAAAAAAGTAAAAAGTAAAATTAACAATAACAATAACAATAAAAATAAAAATATTGCTAATGTGAAAAATTGTGAGAGCTTCAAAGTTTATGTGATAAGCTCTCATAAAGTCTACAAAAAATTAGATGTTTCAATTTTATGGTATATATAGATTAGATCTCTAGCATTGTGATTATTTGATAATTTAAACTTGTCTTTCTAAAGTTTTCTTTATTATAGGATCATGTTACCTATTCAAATTCAGACTTGGCATACTTTATCAATATTATGTTAATAGTTCATACACTTCAACGTCTTACACAGGATGAGGAACAAATAAACAAGAAAAAAAAAAGTAGATGGCAATTAAACTAGACATTAGCAAGGCGTATGACTATGTAGAATGGGAGTTTCTTTGCGGATTATGCTCAAATTGGGAATTGATGACCAATGGGTGCACTTAGCCATGGAAACAATCCATATTGCATCATACTCAGTGCTCATTAATGGTGAACCAAAGGGATATATCACCCCATCCCAGGGTATAAACAAAGGCAATCCACTTTCACCATACCTATTCCTATTGTGTGCAGAAGGCCTCTATTCTCTAATCAGAAAGGCAATAAAGTCACAACAATAATATGGAATTTTATCTTGCACAAATGGGATCTTTATATCTCACCTCTTATTTGCTGATGATAGTTTTATTATCTACCAAGACATAGTGGAAGAAGGGCAATGCCTACTACAGATTCTAAGGCCTTATAAAGCTGCATCGGGTTAGGTTATCAATAGACAAAAAACCTCCATATTTTTTAGCAGGAATACAAGATAGGTGGTGAAAACAAATATCTAGGCCCTACTAGGGGCAAGGGTTATAGAGGAGTGAGAGGCTTATCTTGGGTTACCTATGGCTGGTGGTAAATCAAAGGTTAACACCTTTAAAGATTTACAGGAAAGGATAACCAAGAGAGTTATAGGATGGAAGGAAAAATTTAAAGCAGGTAGAGAGATACTCATCAAAACAGTTGCTCAAGCTATACCAACCTACTTTATGGGTATTTTCAAAATCTCAAAAGCCTTATGTGATACCATTAATCTCACACTAGCAAAATACTAGTGGGGGTAGCCGAAGGATGAGAAGAAAATTCATTGGATAAACTGGAAAAAGTTGTGCAACTCAAAGGATAGAGGAGGTATGGGGTTTAGGGATATACAAGCTTTTAATTTAGCTTTGCTAGCAAAACAAACTTGGAGGCTAATCCATAATAATTAACCATTCCTTATTTTTCCAAGTCTACAAGGTTAGGTACTTCCCTAATTGTTCATTCATGGATGCTGTAGTGGGAAACAACACATCGTATGTATGGTGGAGTTTACTAGCTACAAGGGACGTAATCCATGATGGGGGAACAATGAAGGTAGGTGATGGCTGTTCCATTGAGGTTTCTATCCATAGGTGGCTATCTCATAAGCCAATCTTCCTAGGAGAGCAACAACAGAACTTGATGGTGAAGGACCTTATCGATGCTACTACCTTACAATGGGATTGAGATAAAGTTTTCAACCTGTTTGCACATAGGACACGGTTGGAAATTTTGTCAATCTCATTGCAAGATAATCCAAACAGGGATGTATTGATGTGGAAAGATAATAACTCCCAAACTTTCTCAGTCAAGTTTGCATACCAAGTAGTCATCAGGTTGAAGGAGCAAACCCGGATCGAACATTCTACCGCTAGTAGGGACCAGACCCACTGGAGGCAAATCTGGAAACTAAATGTGCCCCCGAAGGTTAGGAATTTTATCTGGCGAGCTTGCTCCAATATCCTACCTACTAGGGAAAGCTTGCAACGAAGGAGGGTGAATGTGGATGCGCACTGTGAGCTGTGTTTCCAGCACCTTGAATTTGCAGGATACTCGCTGTGGGAGTGCCCTTTTGCGAGAAATGTTTGGGCTTTATGTCCGAGAAAAATCCAAAAATGCCCAAATGAAGCCAGGATTTTTTCTTCTTGTTTCAAGTATTGGCAAAAAGGTTATCAAAACCTGAACTAGAGAAGTGGGCAACGGTATCATGGGGGATTTGGAATGCACGCAATAAGTTTTATTTTGAGAAGATCCAAGCCCATCCCAAAGCCATCCTGGCCGGGGCTGTTGTTTTCTTGCATGAATACCAAAACCTTGTGGCTACACACAAATTCTTGATACACAGTGTCGGGTTCTGCTGTTGCATGCAGTGGGGTACGGCTGTTTTTTTCCTCTGCACTGGGTAGCTGCTGGATTTCTGCACTGGATAGCTGCTGCATGCAGCGTGTGGGCTGCTGTTTTCTTATTCTACACTGATTTCCCTCTCGGCACTGGTTTTAGTTTTGTTGTAGTTTAGCTCCATCCATATGTACTGTTTTGTTTCCCATGACTGACCCCAAGGTCTATACTTCTTTGTATACAAATTATATCAATAATATATCTATCTTTACCTCAAAAATAAATAAAAAAGTTCATACATTTTGGTAAATTGCAAACGGTAGGGCCATGACTCTTGACCTTGGTCCGTATACTACTTGTCCTTTTTACCCCAAAATATTTGCTCGACCACTTATTGGTGTGTTGATTCGCCTTTGTCATTTATGAAGCAGCATTGCGACAATTACAGTACATCAATACATAAAGCCCTACTCTAAGACAATAAATATATACCCCAAAAGTGGATCCAAAATGGGCTAAAATCGGACCTAATAATAATAACTAGCCTTATTAAATGTGGTTTGCACATGTAATGAGACTTTTATTTTTTTTGGATTCAGTGTCATAATTTTCCATTCATTTATCTCTTTTAACTCAACCCAAAATCCACATTAACCACTAATTGCAAAAAATAACACTCTTTCACAGTTCCACCCAAATTGTAAAGGTGTATAAACCAAGTTCTTGAAAATGAAAGAAATGAGTATACCAAACCAAATCAACATGTACCTAAATATAAACACAATCACATTCATGGTAATTATTCATCTTCTACATGTAACTTTATAACTTTCAATGTAGAAGAGAAATGTACACCTTTAAACCAAATCAACTAATAAAATGAAATATAACTCAACACGTGCTTGTTTGGGGCTCTTTTTTTTTTAATTCAAAAAACAATTTGCATTTCTATATTGTATTTGCAATTCTTTCTTTAGATTTCTATATACAAAATGAACATTTGAAATACATATCAATTCTAGTATAGAAGAGTGTTTCAACTTTCAAGTTTGAACACCAAAAGAGAGTCAAAGGAAAATCTTTTCAATATTATAAATTTGTATAAAATAAAGACACGCATACAAATATGCAAAACAAAAAATGAGTGCTAAGGAATTATCTCTACTTATGTCTCAAGGAAAAAGAGAAGGAAGAGAGAGGACATTTATTTATGTTTTGTTTTGGCAGTTGTCTTGCCATTCAAGAAAAAAAAATATATATATATATATATATATAGAGAGAGAGAGAGAGAGAGAGAGAGAGGATTCCCCTCTTTGGACTAAACTTTTATGTGGTTCAGAAATACCCCTAGACCTTATGTTTAACAAAAACCAAACTTGAGAATAACCTGGTAAAAATATATCTCCAACTCCACTTAAAATGGCTACAAAATAGGATACTTTCCTACTAATCCATGTCTTCAAAACAAACTTATCCAAAAATTTAAATTTAAAAAAAAAAAAAAAAAACTTCTCAGTCCACTTTGATATTTCCCTCAAGACCACGTTTTAATTTTTTTTTTTTTACTTTGTCAAGACTCATCAGTTTCTTTTATTTAATTTTTATGTTTTTTTTTTTAATTTCTAGTTTCCTTAATTCCTAATCTCACTTTACACTAGACAAAATAAATAAAAGAGCCTCATTGCACATGCAAAGCTCATGTGATGAGGCTATTAAAGAAAGTAGGAAACTGCATTTAGAGAGAGAGAGAGAGAGAGAGAGAGAGAAAAGACACATATAAGTCTTGATAAAGGGGGAAAAAAAGGAAATAAAAACGTGGGGTGAGTTTTCTAGTAATTGAAGGAATATGTGAGAGTTGAGTTTGAAAACCAACAAAAGTGGTCCTATTTTGTAGGTCACGTTTTATGTGGAAGTTAGATATGTATTTTTACTGGGTTATCCTCTAATTTTGTCTCTTTAAACATTGGGTGTAGCTATTAAACTCTTCATATTCCTAATACAAGCATGAAAAGCACTGTTTTGAAACCTGGACCGGACCGGGCAGTCCAACCAGGAAAATTGGGAACCAATTTGAAATCCGGTATTTTAAGCTTCAAGAACCAGGTATACTGAAATCTGAGAGAACCGGACGAACCGTAGGCCGGTTCAACCGATCATCGAATAAGGGAAAATAAAGAAAAATGCAGTTGTCAAGATTTGAACCTGAGCACTAACACCTTGTAAGCAAGGCTAAAGCCTTGACCAACGGACCAAGTGCTCTTCTTGAGAGCTAATGTGCAATATTATTAAATTTATATTAAATTTACATGATTTATAGTTTCTAAACTTCTATTTAATCTTTCTCAACATATTAAATATTACTAAATTTACTTTTTATTTAAGAATAATACCTATGCAATTTATGAATTTATTTTAAAAGTCGTTTTTAGTTAATTGAAATGATTTCTCTTAAAGGATTATTATAAAAATTTCTTTTTATGCTTATTTATGTTGTACTATTTTTTTATTAACCTTATAATGTACTATTTTATGTATTTTGTTTCAATTTTTAAGATATTTTTAGTAAATTTTGCTAATATTTACAAATTTAATATATTTATTTATATTTAAATAATTATTAAATTAATTATAACATCATCACGGTTCAACTCCGGTTCAACCTTAAAAAACCTTGAACCTCTCCCTTTTACGGTTCAATGAACGGTCCGGGTTTCAAAACCATGATGAAAAGTGCTACATCCATAACATTTTTACAACATATTTGCAGTAAATCGTAAGTGATAAGTTGTTATTGGTTTTAATTTGAATTTACCACTAAAATTACTTTCTTTCTTTTTTTCTATGATAACAACCTATAACAATCTACCACCTAAGATTTGTTGTAGACAATAGCATTTATCATGTAAGCATACATGATTTTAGATTAGTTCAATGCAAAAATCAAAGAGTCAATTTTTTGTTTTTAATAAATGTAGTGAATTTGGCACGTTTTAATTTTGTACAAAGATGGAATGTCGAGGAATCACATTCGTGATTGCCAAAAATTATGCAGTTCACACATAAGAGTCCTCCATGAACAACATATTAGTCCCCTCTATCTTGCTATCTAATTGCTAACATTTCTCTTTCTTAACTTTTCTTATTGATTTGTTAATCTTTGTTTGAAAAATTCCTTATATCTTTGTAGTGTAAAGGCTACCTTTTTCGTTTAATTTGATAATATGCTATCTAATATTTAATTTTTCTCTCTGTAACTATTCTCATTGATTTTGTAATCTTTCTTTGAGGAATCCCTTCTATCTTCGTGGCAAAGGCGACCCTTTTTTTTGTCTAAATTAATAATATATAATATACTATGATTTTGAGTGTTTTACGTTTCTTCTCATTGGTTGAACAACTTGGAAAGTGATAGACTTAAAAGAGGGATTAGATAGCAATTGACATCAGCACAAGACTAGCCATGTACATATTTGGTTAAGAGTGCTCTCTAATATGTGTTAGTCAAACTGCTAGTGAATTAACATTTAATATTGTTTTCCCCCCAAAAAAGTGTTTGATATAGACATAGCATTGTTAGTTTATTGTGTGAATTAAAATTCTATATCAATTTTTTGTTTATTTATTTAGGCCAATTTATATAATTTTTTAGCTTACCAAGAATTTTAAGCTTTATCTTCTCAAAAAAAAAAAAAAAAAAGTATTTGAAGTTTTGATATGTAATTGCAACTCTCTTATGAAAAAATTTTAGTTCAGTAAAGCCCATTACCGTCTCTGAGTAATTTCATTGGAATAATTGTGTTGTTAATTGGTCTAGACTAGCTGGGTAATAGATGCACAACAACTGTATGTTTGTTTTGGATGGATATGCTTAAAGTGGTAGATTCTAAATAGAATCTATATTTTAAAGTTGAAGCAGAACCAAAATCTAAAAAAATCCATATTAGCTTTTAATTGTAAATTGATTTTACAGCATGTGCCCATTTTAATTTTCTTAATTTTGCTATCAAGTAACTCATTCATAATATTCAGCACGAATATCAAAATCACTACTTTATTGTCACTACTGTTAAAAGTTTATGTGGGTAAGCACAAGTTACAATCTTATAAACATAATATGTTATTCCAAATATTGATAAAATCTAATATATTATGAGTATTTCACACTTCTATTGTATGAAATGGGGCACTCATAACATGTGGATTCTATATATTGGTAAGATTTATATGTTATGGCTTATTTGTGTTTCACTCCATGTAATAGAATCATGATATAGTGCATCTAAATTCTTATGTGTGTTCCACTCCATATAATAGAATCATGACTTATGTTTATTCTTATTTACTTAGAAAACTAGTCACCAACCGTGCTATGGGCGGAAAGGTTTTTCTTAAATGTGAAACATATATAATATATGCAGAGTAATATACTATTATTTGGTGAAAAAAAAGGCACATGATAAAGAATTTTCATAAATATTATAGTAATAACAAACAATTTGGAACTTCATTGTCCTCTTAACATTCATTAAGTTTTAGCTTTAGCACTTTGAGAGTATATAGATAATTGAATTCATTAGAGCAAATTGCCATATATGATAGCATGTACATATAAATTGAGATTATTAGTTCATCATCCAACAACTTGGCCTTGAATCTTAGTCCCACATTATCAGAGTCTATATACATCAATGTATCATCTTTTCAGAAGAATATGGAAGAACTAAAGCATTTTCATGCATTTGGTTGAGATTGGAGAAAGGTTTTGCTAGCCTTTCAATATTCTATAAACCAATCAAAATATGGTGAGATTGGTCAAATTTTGCTTACGGTAAAACTTGTATTTTCAAATTTTGAAACCAATCCAAATAAGGAAGATTTGAAGCATTCTCACAAAATAATAAAAGCAATGCAAAAACAAATCACGATTAATTGTTCAAAAAAAATAAGATCATAAATTTGCACCATTCTTTCCTTTGCACTAAAATTTCCTAATATGTTCTGAAATTTCAAAGATAAAAAATGAATTAGGTTTTGAGAATTGAGAGAGAGGTAGAGAGAAGGACTTAGATAGGCAAAGACAATGACTATGGCAAAGAGGTAAAGAAGAAAGTTTCATCAGAAGGACAGGTAATTTATCGGATCGAAACACAGGAAAGTAAAAAACTTAAGCCAAAATTTTAATATATTTAAAAAATAACAATGAGGTGTCAAATTGTGAAGGCTGCAATGCTGAGGCAACAAGCTCTTATGAAATTAACAAAAAATCGAAGGTTTCAATTATATAAATTATATAATGTTTATAGACAAGTAAATAAAAATAAACTCATCTAAACAAATTCTATCAACTATACACAAGGTTTACGCATACAGGTGTTTTACATAGGTAAACCGTTGCATTATAAGATATTTTAATTTTATTACTTGAAGAGGAAAAATTTTGAGCAGAAAAAAAAAAAACACCTTTTTATAATGCTTTAGCGAGTGAAAGAATCCATTCCCTTTCACTTGAAAAGAAATTTCAACTTTAATCTATCCAATAAAAAACATAAATAAAATATAAAGGATATAATAATAAAGTTATTTTCGTGCCTTTCATTTATATGGTTTTAAACTCCAAATACACTATATAACAAAATAATAATTTTTATTTATTACATTTCATAATAATTCATTCATTATATTCTAAACTCTTAAAAGACTAGTTTTTTCGCCCATATGAAGCAAAGTAAATTTTTTTTCATAAGAACACAATTTTATAAAATTTGTAATTGTTATTTTTATAGTTATTGTTATGGAAAATAATCACATGTTTATTTATTTTATTTTTTTTATAGGAACACATGTTTATTGTTAATGTAACTGATTCTATTTTTTAGCGTCAGCATGTGATTGATTTCTATTAATATAATCAAATAAGAAGTAAGAAACATATTGAAAACAAATAATTCAAAACATTCCTTTTCCATATAAAACATTAATTCAATTAGAAGAAACTGGAGATTTAAAAAAAAAAAAAAAAAAAAACCCTCTTTCTTTAAAAGAGAAACCCATGAATCTTTTTCTTAAAATTCCTTTCCTCTTTGTTTTCTAAAATTGGAGCTATCCATCTGAACAAGATTGAAATATAATATCTCAACTATCTCTCACAAAAAGGGCTTGATGATATTTGCCACGGATTGGAAGAAATGAATTTTTCAATAAAAAAATGTTGTGAAATTTCTAGCACAGCATCACCTCTCTTTCAGACGCGACTTCTTAGGCGACTATACCTCCTTATTGATTATGGCCGGTTTATTAACTCCTTTCAATTTTCTCGCTAATCATGTCAGAAGCAAGCACTATCAAATACAAAGAACAAAAAAATATTAACAAATTCCATATGAATTATACAAATTTTATGTGATTATTTATAAATTATATTCTCTATTTCCTTTAACCATATATGTGCTATAAATTTTACATATAATTCAAAAGAACCTATAGAAATTTTGGGATGGGAAATTTTGGGTTGGGATAGATGACCTGACGGTATCAATAGGCAACTTTTTACAACAACAGTTTTTCCCAAATGATTATCCTTTTGTTCCGGACTTAGGACAATTGGGGTAACCTTCATCATAAAAAGATGGATCTAGTCATCTTCTTAGACTGGATTTTATTCAATGGGTCGCAATAATGAGTGGGTTAAAAGTGGTTTGGATGAGTTGAACATGAGCATTATGGGTTGGTTTTGGGGTTTTGTAGGGCTGAATCATACCAGGAGGAGTTTGAATATTAAGAGTCCTAAACAATTGGAGCTTGAATCTTTACTGAGAGAGAGGAAGCAGATTAAGTAGTGAGAGAGGCGAAGGGTTTGGACAACAAAATGAAGAGAGGAATAGATTAGTAGAGACAAGGAAGGTCTGAGACCAAGTAGATGAGACTGAGAAGAGAGACCATAAATTGTCATAGGGTAGTCGAAGAGTTGGGTCTTTTAAAAAAAAAAGTAAAAATAACAATAACAATAAAAATAAAAATAAAAATATTGTTAATGTGAAAATTGGTGAGAGCTTCAAAGTTTATGTGATAAGCTATCATAGTCTACAAAATATTAGGTGCTTCGATTTTATAGTATGTATAGATTAGGTCTCTAGCATTGTGATTATTTGATAATTTAAACTTGTCTTTATATAGTTTCTTTATCACAGGATCAGGTTACCTATTCAAATTCGGACTTGGCATACTTTATCAATGTTAACTGCTCATACATTTTGGTAAACTATAAACTGTAGGGCCATGACTCTTGACCTTGGTCCATGTATTACTTGTCCTTTTTACTCCAAAATATGAGCTCTACCACTTATTGGTGTGTTGATTCGTCTCTGTCGTTTATGAAGCAGCATCACGATAATTGCAGAACATGAATACATAAAAACCCACTCTTAGATGATAAATAAATACCCTAAAAGCGGGTCCAAATGGGCTAAAAGCGGACCTATTATTAATAATTAGTCCCATCAAATGAGCTTTGCCCATGTAATAAGACTTTTTTTTTTTTTTTTTGAATCTAGTGTCATAATTTTTTATTTATTTATCTCTTTTAACTCGATCCAAAATCCACACTGTTTCACGGTTTCATCCAAATTGTAAAGGTGTATTAGCCAAGTTCTTGAAAAGGAAAGAAATTAGTATGCCAAACCAAATCAACATGTACCTAAATATAAACACATTCACATTGATGGTAATTATTCATCTTCTACATTAACTTTAGAACTTTTAATGTAGAAGAGAAATGTGCACCTTTAAACCAAATCAACTAATAAAATGAAAGATAACTCAGCATGCGATTGTTCAAAGGCTTCTTTTTTTTTTAATTTAAAAAAAAATTGTGTTTCTATTTTGCGTTTGCAGTTCTTTCTTTATATTTCTATATACAAAATGAACATTTGAAATACACATCAATTCTAGTATAGAAGAGTGTTTCAAGCTTAAACACCTAAAGAGAGTCAAAGGAAAATCTTTTCAATATTATAAACTTGTATAAAATAAAAACATGCATACAAATATGCGAAACAAAAAATGAGTGGTAAGGAATTATCTCTACTTATGTCTTAGTGAAAAAGAGAAGAAAGGGAGAGGACATTTATTTATGTTTTGTTTTGGTAGTTGGCTTGCCATTCAAAAAAAGAAAAAAAAATATACACACATTATCTATAAGAGGATTTCTTTATTTGGATTGGACTTTTATGTGGTTCAGAAATACCTCTAGACCTTACGTTTAACAGGAACAAAACTTGAGAATAACCTGGTAAAAATATATCTCCAACTCCACTTAAAATGCCTATAAAACAAGACAGTCCTACTAATCCATGTCTTCAAATCAAACTTATCCAAAAATTTAAATTAAAAAAAAAAAAAAAAACTTCTTAGTCCACTTTGATATTTCCCTCAAGACCACATTCTAATTTTTTTTTTTTTACTATATCAAGACTTCCTAGTTTCTTCTATTTAATTTTTCTATTTTTTTTTTAAATTTCCAATTTCTTTAATTTCTAATCTCATGTACACTATACCAAATAAATAAATGAAAGAGTCTCATCACATGCGCAAAGCATGTGTGATGAGGCTAGTAAGGAAACTGCAACAAAAAAAAAAATTAAGAGAGAGAGAGAGAGAGAGAAAAGACACGTATAAGTCTTGATAAAAGGGAAAAAAAGGAAGTAAAAATATGAGGTGAGTTTTCTAGTGATTGAAGGAATATGTGAGAGTTGAGTTTGAAAACCAACAAGAGTGGACATATTTTGTAGGTCATGTTTTATGTGGAAGTTAGATACGCATTTTTACTAGGTTATCCTCCAATTTTGTCTCTGTTTAAACATTGAGTGTAGGGGTATTTTTGAACCACAAAATGAGGATCTGAAACAAGAGAAATCACTTAAATAGTAGTATAGATTATATGACAATGTTAAAAATGAGCTTTTTTTATAATAGAAAAATAAGTGTTTTTTTCCCTAGTGTTTGAGGCATAATGAGAATTGTCTTTCCTCTTCTATTAAACTCTTCATATTCCTAATATAAGCATGAGAAGTGCTACATCCATGACATTTTCACAACATTGTTACAATAAATTTTAGGTGATAAGTTATTATTGACTTTAATTTGAATTTACTACTAAAATTACTTTTTTTTTTGTCTACCATAACAGCCTATAACAACTTGCCACCTAAGATTTGTCGTAAAATGTTGTGAACAATATCATTTCTCTTCTAAGCGTCCATGATTTTAAATTAGTTCAATGCTGCAGCAGCAGCACAGAGAAAATAATAACAACAATAATAAAAAAATTTAACCAAAAAAAAAAGGTGAAATAGCATAGCTTAAACTTCTAAAAAAAATTTAAAATTTTTTGAAGTTTTTCATTTAGGAAAAATTGTAAATTTGAACATAGGCCTTAGTTTCTTACACTGTGGAATCAATGCGTTTCATTGGTAGATACAATTAGTGGGCCGCTTTGTTGGGTCCAAAGTCGATGTGTCATTTTTGTTTCGAAATCTATACTACCGTCGTTTATGGGAAAGCCAGGTGTAAATAGTTCACTGTTTATCATTTCTGGTCAAAATAGGATCATAAAATTTTGTCATAAAACAATATCATAGATCATAGTGGTAAATTTTGTAGGTTTACCACAAGAAGCAATAAACAATAGAAAATTACTATTTCAACAAATTACATAGTCGCATGAATGGTAGGAAATTTCCCATTTTTATAGATTCTAAACTAGAAATAATTGTATCTTATCACTACTCTCTACAGCATACATATATGCAGCCATTTAATGTGTTCAAGGAACCATTTTATATAATAATATGGTTAGTATATTAACTCTATACTCAAAACTAATCATTCAAATTAATGAAGTTTAGTTGAAGTTATTCTATATGGAGATAAGGATTGAATAGAAAATAGATTAGTCCTTATTGTTACATGAATGTCACAACTAGTCAATAGAATTTATACTCATTCTGTTGTTTAGAAATATGAATTCAGGCTGTTTTGCTTATTGATAATACTGAATTTTGATCAAGAACATTTGGATACTAACCTAAGGACTGTATATAGAAAAAGGTTACATGAAAATATGAGAAAAACTCAAATCTCCAATTAGCTTTTTTATGCTAAAATCCTACACCAAATGGTTCACAACATCAATAAAGTCTTCTTGATTACCACACTAGCTACCAACACAATCTAAATTAGCATATGTACATTCAAACAGTTTTCTTCCCCTTTTTTTTATTTTTTTATTCTGGGGGTGGGGGTTGAAGAAAACCCACCAAATAGCCATGCATGATGCAACATCACATCACAAGCACAGCATACAATTTGTTAGATCAAAGCATTTTGTACCATCCTTCCAAGAAGGAAGTCAAGAGTAAAATTTATATCCCTTGGCTTGAAGTACGATCTGCCTCAGAGCACCAATAGGGGCTAAGATCATCAAAGTGACCCCAACTATAATGCAGAACTGAAATTGCCAACAACAAAAAAAAAAAAATCAAATTAGATGGCATAAAAAAAAAATCTAGATAGAGGTGTTAGAAAAGGAAATGTACAAGACCAAAAAGAAATTTTCTTGTTAACATACCCAATTTGTGAACCAAGATAAGCTAAACCTTTTTGGTTTGCAAATGGCCAACCACATGATGCAAGGCAGCTGCAAAACAATGAGAATTAGATAACCAAAGCTTTTATCAAATTTCTTACATAAAGAAAATATGGATATTGTGCCATACATAGTATGTTGTGGGAGCAAAAGCAAATCCTCCAAAGAAACTGAGGAGCCCACCAAAGAAAGGGAATGTAATTGCGAGGAACATGGTAAGTGCTGCACCCAAAGATGAAAGAACATCAATTAATTGTCATTATTTATTAAAGGGTGTTTCCGTGGGGTTGAAGTAGAGCCTCCCCAAGGAATATAAGGTTCTTCATGAGGCTTATCTGGAAAGAACCGCCCCAAGTGTTGAAGCTAACCACTAGAGGAAACTCCAAAAGAGTAAGAGAACTAATCACAATCAAGAAAAAAAATGGTAAAAGAAAAATGCTTACCAACATATCCATTGCGTATTAGGAAACGAAGGAACTTAGTCGGCTTGAAATTCATCTTCATAATGAAAAATGCTTCTATCATGTCAAAAACTGGCATTGCAAAAATCTACATTGCACAAACATAGCGTTTATTAATTAAAAGAAATAAAAACGCTGCTCAAGGAAGCTTTATATCAAACATATATAGTGATTAATGAATTAAAGAATGTTATTTGAAAAAAAAATTGTACATGAAATTCAACCCTGACATTGATTTTCTAAAAACAAAAAGTTATATATGTGGCAACTGAACTAGATTTGAAAACAATCAGTAGAAATGAATTTTGCTAACACTTGATGCACAAACTTTATAAAAGTAGTATTTTCCTAGTGAATCATACCTGGTAACTACCAATGACATGAATAACAACGAACATGTTAGCGGTTGCAATGAGCCACTTGGGCTTCTCAAGCGATATGAGGATGTTATCCTCAACATCCCTTCCAAAAACCCTATAACCAACCATGGAAACAGGGAAATAACACAAGGCCACCACTATATAGGCCATAATTACACCTTTCCACATAGGTTTCTTGGAAGGCTTCTCAGGTGTAGAAGGTATGGTTGCTTGGATCTCCAACGCCACATTATGTCCAGCATACGCAAAAGCTACATCACCCAAAGCAGAAAAGAAGTTGAACACACTTCCTGTGGTGGTTGAAGCCCTTGGACCATATTGCACATCTGGTTGAACACCCTTGTTAGCTGAAGCTACCCAAGCAATAGTAGAGTAACTGTGGAAACAATTAGTCATTTGCATATAAGAATAAGTTGATGTGACACACTTCCAAAGTAAGATATATAATATTTTAAAATTTTCCAGGTAACATTTTAGCATTTCTCAAATAAAACTTTAATAGTAATGACTTTGGGGTGGAATTCTCTTTGATTCTTTGAAGATTTATGGTTGGTTACTAACTTACTATGATCTTAAAGTATATTCATTGATACAAGTGCAAATTTCAAAGTAAACCCCAAAAATCATATGAAATTGTTCTTAAAAGAAGATAATACCTCAAGGACATGGCAGCCGCGGCAAAAGAGACACCGGTGATTGAATTGAAACTGGGGAGGTGGGAAAGAACAAATTGAACTGATGCAAAGATCATGATGAAGTAGGTGGTTTTGATAGATTTGCATCCAGGGCATGATATATCATGAATCTTCTTCAGGGACTTCCCACCAGTGATCATATACACTATGTTCACACCAATTTCCACCATTAGTTGTTGGGGCACCACAACCCAAAGGCCTAGCTTTTCACCAAAAGCATGCTGACCCAACTCATGGTACCTATCAAACCTCTTTCCAGGCACTATCTCGTGCAATTCCACCATTTGCCATAAGGTATACAGAGTGATAATCCATGACAAAACCATTACAGCAACACCAGGACCCCTATAATACACACAAACCCACCTCAGTACCATAGTCACAATCATCATCTCATAATGTCAAGCCTAAAATAGAAGATGTTCTAACTACTTAAAAATCACCTTTATATGTATAGAGACCCGATTGTTTATATACTTTATATATGTAAACTTTAATACATGTATCAGATATGATGTGAAACATGTAAACTATTCATAAAAATATAATTTGAGTCTATAGCATCAACTCCATGATAATTGTTCTCTACCACCCAATTGTTTATATACTTTTATATATGTAAACTTACACACATGTATCGGATATGATGTGAAACATGTGAACTATTCATAAAAATATAATTTTAGTCTATAGCATTGGTTCCATGATAATTGTTCATTACCATTAGGCCAAGACATCAATCGAATTCTTGATTTTACAAGGTAAACTAACAAGAACCCATGTATAGTTTGCATAGTTAAAATATGACATACCATCCAAGTTGAGACATGGCATAAGGGAGACCAAGGACTCCAGCGCCAACCATGGCAGTGACATTGTGGAAAGCAGAGTACCACCACTTTGCATTCCTTGATTTGGTGATGGGAAGCCAGTCATCAAGATTTTTCACATTCTTTGATACTCCCTCCTTCTCTGGATTCTGAGGCTCCATGTTTTTTTTTTTTTTTTTGGTTGTGTTGTGAACAAATCCAATATAAGCGTCAGTCAATGATAAGAGATTCAAAAATTCCGAACCCAATGTCAGTGTGTGTTACCTGTTTGGTAGGAAGATTTTTGCTTTGTATACAAAACAATATGAAAAGAATTTTCAAAAAAATTGAAATTAAAACTAGTTTTTAAATAATACATTTTATATTATATGTGTTTGACTCATACTTTTAAGAACAATTTTCAAAATACTAAGGAAAAAAAAAATGTTTGGGAGGCCATTTCTATTTCTAAGATTATTTTTAAAAAAAAAGATCACAAAAAATAACGTATGGGATTTGTATATTACATTTTTTTTTATATATATAATGATAAGGGAATAGATATCATGTACTTTTTTAATTTTTTTTATTTATATAATGATAAGTTTCTAATTTGAAGTGTGAGAATTTTTTTTGTGATAAAGATAAGCTCCTTAATTCTAAGAGATAGAAGAGTTTGTATAAATCTTTATAATATATTTTTTTTATAATGATAAGGGAATAGATGTATTTACTTCTTCTTTTTTGTATAATGATAAGTTTCTAATTTGAAATGTGAGAATTTTTTTGTGATAAAAATAAGCTCTTTAATTTTAGAGATAGAAGAGTTTGGATAAATTTGTATATTATATTTTTTTTTATAATGATAAGGGAATACATGTCATGTACTTTTTTAAAATATTTTTTTATCTATATAATGATAAGTTTCTAATTTGAAGTGTGAGAATTTTTTTGTGATAAAGATATGCTCCTTAATTTTAGAGATAGAAGAGTTTAGACAAATCTATGGGTTCACTATTTTCAATTTATTTTACAATTATGACATTAAAAATATTTTCGGTATCCTACCAATACGCTCTTAGCAGTTCTTATAACCCTTGTTCTAAACAAGGAAAATATGATAAAATTTTCTTAAAACTATATTTAGAGAACATCCATCAACCAAACAATAGATTTAAGCATGAGACCCGCCATTTTATAATTTGTAAAACAAAAAAACTATATTTAAATCCTCATACCAAACAAGCCCGAAATTATTGTGATTCCCAAATTCCAAAATCTTGAATTGAAAGGATCTATTACACAACAAAAATAAATAAATAAACAAACAAATAAACATGGAGCCTCGGAATCCAGAGAAGGAGGAAGTATCAAAGAATGTTAAAGATGGTGATCACCAAATCAAGGAATGCAAAGTGGAGTTGTAATTGATTCTTATATACCGTATAATAAGGGCAAACATTAAGAGTTAGTTTCCTTCTAGGTAACTTAAACGTCCTTCAATATCGTGTGATCAGAAAACAAAATAAAATGAATATCGTGTGATCAAAAAACAAAACAAAATGAGAGAGTGTAATTAGTGTGTTTATTTCTCAAAAAAAAAAAAGAATCAAATGGATCTATTTCAAAGCCATTTGATCTGTTGTCAATCAAAATAATTTTTTTTTGTGAAGAATCACAATAATCCTCTAGAGTTCTTATATAACTCCACCATTAAATTCATAAAGTTTTTATCTACATATTTTAAAATAAATTGATTGAATTTTGTGACATTATAAATAAATAATGTAAACACGTATCAAAATAGTGATATATAATCAAAATTATTTTTAAAAAATAAATTTTAATTTTCTCATTTCAAAATGAATGGATAAAATTTAGGAACATGGAGTTACCTACAAACTTTAGAGGATTTTGTTTTATAAGAATTTTAGAGGATCTTAATCCTCTAATATCCTAATTTAAAAGGCTTTGTAACATTAAATATACTTTTAAATTTGTACTAATATTTATTTGAACTTTTAAATGGATCTATTCGAAATGTAGACCAAAGTCGGTTATGATTCTGAGAATCTGAGTTGTTGGTGGAATTAATCAAGCATCTTCATTTAAAATGTAAAAACTCCTAAAATTTAGTGCAAAATATAATCGGGTAGTTGTAAGGTCTGACTGTTTGAGTAATTGGGCATACCGGTATAGATACAAAATGTGTATGAGTAAATTGTTTCAACCAAAGAAACCAACTCTTTGAAGTTTTGGGTAACACTTGAGCGATTGACATTTGGCTTAGAAAGGCATGGCAGGCACTTGATGCCATGTATAAGAACAGTGAAACAAGGAAAGACAAATATGAACAATTTTTTATTTTTGGTTTACTTATAGGGAACTATTACCTCCTAAAGAGACTTCCAAATAAATTAAATACTAACAGCTTAATGTCTATAATCTATCAATAAAACTCATCCTAATCCAAACTCATTTATTTGAATAAGATAAAACATATCTCTATCATTATTTATTATCCAATACTAATTAAAATAAAAATGGAATTTATTTAACAAATAATAATAATAATATCAATAATAGTAATAAACTCTTTAACTTCATCAAAATTATTCGAAGGTTTTTTATTTTCCCCACTTTTATTTACTAGTGAGGAAATTTTAGGAGCGTTTATTTACTAGTACTAACTTACTATACAATTTCATCTAAAAAAAATTACCATACAATTCATGACCCAAGATACATGATTACTGAATTAGACTGGAAAACCATATGGGTACTTTTTACCATAGTAGAAGCCCGACTTACAAGTAAGGTTAGATTTGTTATTTTCTTCCCAGAATTGTACTCATGACTAAACAAGATCACTAGGTTACAGCAAACAAAGATTATAACTTAGCCTCAAAGCAATGAGATTTGCCATGTTTTTAAATTAGAATTTAGAACTAATGAAAACTTCACAAAGCACGAGAATGCATACATGTAAGTTAGTACAGTGACCTTTAAAGCACCTGATTATACAAGAAAGTATCCTATGCAACGGATATATAATTACATACATTGTTTCTCTTACAATGTGTTGATCTCACACGACTTCAAGATCCACACATTGAGAGAGATACATATATCCAATGCATAATAAGATAATTAATGCTATACAACACAACTAACTTATGATGGAAGTTGGTGCACTAAATTTTCTAAGATGAATGTCTACAGCTACTTTTAAAAATAAAAATAAAGAGATAGTAAAAACAAGTTATCTATACAGAGTAATAAGTAATTACTGTAGTCTAAATGTGGGGGACAACCTTCAAAAATGGATTATAGCTAAAAAAACATGTGATTACAAAGCAGAAGACTGCCTGAACTAATTCTCTCTTTTTGCTTCCACCTTTCAATGAGAAATTCTTCAGTGCTTTGAGGCTTCAGATAATCATCCATGTCAAGCCATAACCCCCCTCTCGATTCACCAGAACAAGATTGGCTATGATAATTACCAGGTTCTCCAAATTTTCTCCCTGTATCCTCTTCTATGTTCATTGACAGGTTGACAATAACTCCAGGGCTCCAACTCCCACGACTGCTGGTGGAACGATTACTTTGGTCTTGTGTAGTATACACTCCCTATAATATGCATTTCAAAGAAATGAGTTGAATGATGATTAAAGATACAGAAAAAGGAAAGTTTTAGGAATGGATTTTAAAATTTAACATTTTTTCTGTGGCCTATGAAGTAAGAATTGCATGTTACTATGCTAGTTGGGTAGTTAGAGATTACCTGAGCTGCATTGCGTAATGTATTTGGAGTAGTAGGAGGCTCTGCCTTACTCTTGCATGATTGAGGAGTAGCTTCAGTACTAGTTTCCCACTGTAACCAAGGCAGTACAACCCCATCCATTTCAACAGGAAGAGAATTAGATACTGCTGGACTATAAAGAGTTTCTGGCTTTACAATTACTCCTATAGATGAGCTAGTATCACTCCTTTCTCCATCAAGAGATGAAATGTCTGTTGTATCTTCAACATTAGAAATGAAGTCCTCAATATACTTCTCTGCCTCCTCAGTCAATCGCTTTGACATCCTACTTCGGTCATTACTCCTCTGGCAAAACATATATCAAATAAAAAGTTAAGAAAGTCTATAAATTTTACCCTCAGAAGAAAGGAATATTATTTTGAAACAATCAAACTACTATCAAGAGACTTGAGACATAAATGCAACCCTACTACAGTGCAAAAGAGAGTACCCTTCTGGCTCGTGCAGGTTTTTCTACAGCATTTTTCTTTGGATCAGGAAGCAATTCCTTTTTCTTTGTATCAGGAAGCATTTCCTTCACAATCTTAGACAGCTCCCTTCCACGCTGCTCCTCCAATACTAATTTAGCCAATAGATCTTGTTTACGCTTCTCTGACTGTGAAGTCACATAATAGGATCCATCAGTATTCAGAAATTTCTTCAAAAGATGAGTCTCAAGAGCAACTTGTTGGATGCAACACTCAAATCAAATTATATATTCTCTAACAAGCAATTCCATACTATAGAACCCAAAGAAAAGGGCTGGTGTCTGTATGATAACTATCTGCCCTGAATAACAGACATCATGTGTTGACTTCATTAGCTAGGTGAAAAGTAATTTAATTGGCTCTTTTTCATGTCAAAGGCAACCCTGATAAATAAAGCAGTTTGACTTCACAACTTACTAAAAGACAAATCGAATTACGGCATCAGTAACAAAGCTGATACATAAAGCAGTTTAGTTTCACAACTTACTAAAACACATCGAATGAAGGCATCAGTTTAACAGTTAGAAAGTTGGGAAAAACCAGTATTACTTATTACTTTCACAATTAGTCCCACAAAGGATCAAAACACTGCAACTCAAGCTTAGAAAGTTGTGCCAATTTATTCAAACATTCAACAAGATAACATATATATGTCAATAAATTAACAAGATTTAATATTCATAAACTGACAAAAGGATACAAGCAACAACACCATCCTAAATACCAGTTAAGGCTAATTAATGGACAACCCACAAACGATTAAAATAGTGCAACGCAAGCTTAGAAAGCTGTAAATTAAAATCAAACATTAAGCAAGATAACATGTTTATGTCAAAAAATTAACAAGATTTAATTTTCATAAACTGACAAAAGGATACATGCAACACCCCATAAGTGAAAGCTGGAAAGATTTTGCAGGTCAAAAACAATGAAAGAAAGAGTTTCCAATGGTTTCTTTTCGTATATACAAGAGTACTACACCAAGGGATGAAGTTACCAATCACCATAAAAATAGATTGAAATACCTGCCCCAATTTGGTGGAGTAATTCCTTCTGATTGAAGAGACGGCCTGAAGAACATCAGAATTATTGGACTGCATGCAATCTCCACTTGCTGAATCAGAGGTTTTTGTTTTCACCTTTGCCTGCATAACTTGCAAGGAGCACTAGTAAGTTTCTGCAAACATAACAAAGATTCAACCAAATTCACAACTAGAGACATATTGTCATATTGACGAGTTCTACAGCACACTAAAGTTACTGACTTGTTCGAGTTCCATCTTGATCTCCTCCACGGCATTTCTAAGTTCATTTCTCATTACTGCATACAGTCCACCGTTAACATCATCCTCAGAAGGGTGCTCAGCCTGATGGGTGAAAAGGATGAGAACAGTTAGTAACTGACATAAAAATACAATTTTATTTTCACTTTTGGTCTAGGTAAAAATATACAACTGACTGCTGTTATTGTATAACTGCCATTTTATGCAAAATAATCAACCTTCTTTTGTGCATAAACTGCCCGTATTGTCTTCTCAATTCCACTTCTACTGGAATGACCATCCCTTCCTTCATCATCAGTAAGGACCGAAGACTGGCTCTGAAAGATCCACAGACATTGTTTTAAATTCAACTCAGATCAAGTCAGATGAGAAAATATTTAAACAATATTAAATAGGATTTAAAATATAGGTATGTACAGCTCTATACCCAGGCATCAGAACCTGTCTGTAAACATCTTTAATATAAAACTCCAAGCCCTTATCTCTCCCCACCATTTTCAACATAAATAAACAAGAGTAATAACACTATAAGCCATAAGAGAAGAAAGAGTCTTACAGAATAGCCATCATGAGACTTCAAATCTTTTTGACTAAAAGACCGTCTCAATACTTGTCTTTGATTTGAAACTGCTGGCCGCGTCTGTTTGTTTCCACTACCAACACTCTTCAGATTAGCACGATTGCTAGAGTTCTGAGAATGATCTAGATCACTCTGTTGTTTAAAAAACAATAAACAAACATAAACAAGTCAGATATTTTCTTCAACTTCACCATAGCTAGGAAGAAATGCACGCTCTTGATTAGCAAAGCAATAATGATAATACATAACCTCTGCCACCAATAAAACTATTTTTCCATGAAACTTGCTACCGGGTATTCCATAAACATCCTTAAACAATACATCATTTTCGATAGCAAAAAGCATATATACATAGGTTGTTAAAAAAACCCATTATATGTTTCTCATAGAAAAGAATTCCAATGCAACAGTAAATTCTCATAATTACATTAAGAGAGGAGGCCAAAGCCTATAAATTATCACCTCATATTCCTAATAACTATGAAGTATGAACCCGCAACGTATTATGAGTATTAGATAGCTCAACTCAACTAAGTCTCTTGTCCTTCAATACTTGAAATGAGATCGAATCCCGCCCACATAAAATAAAATTTAAAAAAAAAAAAAAAAAACCATTGGCATCTTGTACCGATGATAAAGAACAATAAGCATAAAACGAACACCATATTGTCACTCATTTGGATGTACCCGATAACCATTGTAGTACACTAACCCCATTTTGCACATCACATTATTTGCAGTAAATTTTCAAGTAAAGACAATTATGTGTACGCATTATATGACTGTGTATTAATGCATATAGAAACACAGAAAACTAACTCAAACCAAAGCATGTGATTATGAAGTTAGAAATTACTCAATTATTAAAATCAAATCATTCAATTTCAAAGTCCAAAAAGAACGAAAATTTCACCTCCGAATCGCTAATCTGATACCGAACCACCGAAACTGAACGACGTCGTCTCGGATTACTTTCCGAAACTACCCTTCCTCCGCCGGAATTATTGCACACACTACCCCTCCCATCTCCGCCACTCGCAGCTCTCGCGCTATGCCTCGACACCGACCTCCCTCGCCTCTGCGACGCCGCCGACGACGACGACGAAGATTTCAAGTCTCCGGTTACGCCGTTGGAGATTCTCTTCGCCGAAGAGCGCCCCCGATCGCCGGAGGAGTCGAAGAACTCGATGGCGAGGTCGTCGAGGCTGATCTCCGGGAACCCGGAGCCACGCGTCGTGTTGACGAACTTCCCTCTCGGCGCCGGAGCCACGACGTCTTCGTTGTCGAAGGCATCGCGTCCGGCGTAGCTCGGGCGTGAGAATCGGCTGAGACTGCGAGAGCGGCGGTGGTGAGCTGCGGCGGAGGCGGAGGAGGAGCTGCGGTTGGAGGAGGCGGCGGCGGAGTCATCGGTGGAAGATGACGTGGCAGCTCCGATCGAAGTTCTCTTCGTCGTGGATTTGAACGCCGATGTCGCCATTATAGATAGGAATCAAAAAACCGTAAATTACAGTGATTTTTAGGGTTTTTTAGAATTAAATAAATAAAATCAGAGATTCGAGCATTTAATTTGAATCCAATTTCAGAGAGAGAGAGAGCTTTTGAAGTTGAAGTTTTAGAGAGAGAGAGAGAGAGGGTTTAATGTTATATTTGATTTGGCGGAGAGGTCGAGCATTTGGCAAAATTTGAATTAAACGGAGCTGTTATTGTTGGAGAAGAGGGAAGAGACTTGATTGGACTGTAATGGGTCTGATTTTCGCTCCATATTACGACGTTGCCATTTGAACGTTTAATTGTAGGTACGTGGGTCCTTTGTCGTCTATTGTGACACGGCGTTAGACCAACGTCTTAAATATTCATTTTAAATTGAGTTCTCGAGCAGCTGCGGTTACACTTTGCCCTATGCCATTATAAGTTAAAATAAGAGTTTGGATCTAAATTAAAAAATTTATTTATTTTATTATTTAATTTATTTTTGTTATTATTTATATACCATATTGTACTTTTTAATGTTATTCATGAGTTTCATTGTACTATTATAGCTAGCTTTAACCTTTATTTATAGTACTTTTAGTAAAAAGCTTTCAGTTTCAACAAGATAAACGGATCCCAAACAGATCTTAAGTTTGCTGTTAATTTGGATTAAAATTCAAAATTTAGAGTATAAATTGTAATAAGAAGTATAGTTTAGAGTAGTAAAGTATAATTTATCTTTTATTTTTGGGTAAATTGCAAATTACACTCTTAAAGTTTGTGAGTAGTTGGATTTTACACCTTAAAATTTCAAAAATTAGATTTTACCCCCCGAAGTTTGGGGTGTTTTGATTTTACACCCTAATGTTTCAGAATTTAGATTTTACCCCTAAAGTTTAGGGGTGTTTAAATTTTACACCCTAAATTCTAAAACTTTGGAGTGTAAAATCCAAATACTCTAAAACTTTAGGAAATAAAATCTAAACACTCCTAAACTATAGGAGGTAAAATCTAAATTCTAAAATATCAAAGCGTAAAATTCAAATATCACCAAACTTCAGGGAGTAAAATCTAAATTCTAATATTTCAGTGTGTAAAATTCAATCATCTCTAAACTTTAGGAGTGTAATTTACAATTTACCCTTTATTTTAAAAATATTAAGAAGATGTACAATTAGGTCTTTTCACGTGATGTCATATTTTTCCATTCAAATTAATAGTAAACTTACCCTCCGTTTTGACGTAAAATATTTACAAAAGTAAAATATTTTACATGCAAAATATTTTCATTTTACAGTGTTTGGTTTGCATTCCTGCAAAGGAAATGTATTTTTCAACAAAATGAAAAAAATTTAAAAATCTCACAGTCACCACCGAATCTGGAAAAATCCAACCCACCACCACACCATTAACCACCCAAACCACAACAATATCTACACAAACCCACCTACCACCATCCTAACACTCCATTGATTGACTGACAACTCAAATCCACAAATTGGAGAAGGAAAAAAAAAAGGCCAAAGCCGGCCAACCACCCACCATAACCCATAAACCATTCTAGCCACCCAAAAACTCAGCCATCACCGTGACCCACAAACCATCCCAGCCACTCACTTCAACCCAACCACCCACCACAACCCATAAACAAGCCAAAAAGCCCACAGTGGTTAAAAAACCCAGATCTGAGAACCAATGGGTGAGTTGACAACAATGGAGGTAGAGCCAGTGTGATGGGGATAAATGAATCGGTGGTGGAATCAAAGACAGTGTATGGTCGGACTAAAAAAGAATTGATGGATTTGAGTGGTTGAACTAAGAATCGGTGGGCGGAGGTGTAGAGCCAACGATGGCAGAGGTGGAGCCAACGATGAGAGCCATCAGAGATGGGTGGAGCAAGGATCATAGTTTAAGGTGTAAGAAGTTCATTCGAAAAGTGTAAGGTGTAAAGTGTAACATGAGGTATAGTTTAAAATGGTAAAGCGTAATTTCTCTCAAAAAACAATTAAGTTCTTCTACTACCACAAAATAAATTTACTCTATTAAAAAAAAAAAACCAAATAAATTTATAAATTTTGTGACAACTCTCTTTTGTGGCAGGCTGTGACTGATAATGGTCTATCACTTTCGTATGAACCACTATTTTTCTCCTCCAATTATAATCAACCACATGAAGAGTTTAGTCTATCATTTTCACATGAATTACTATTTCCTCTATCAATCACAGTTAACCACATGAAAAGTTCTTCTTAAAAAGAAAAAAATCACATGAGAAGTTGTATATTTTTTTGTGGTACTAGATCTTTTGTTTTTAATTTCTCACTAGAAATTTTTGGGAGGGTGGGTGAGGTGAATTACTATTATACAATGGAGTCTTTTTATTACATCTTTTCTTAATTTATATATTATCTTAAATCTTTGAAAATTTTTTGCATTTTGAATCCTATAGTTTAAGAGTATAACAAATTAAACCATGTGATTCAAAATAAAACAAGTTAAATTATGAAATTTTTAAAAGGTAACAAATTAAAACCTTAGACTGTATTAAATACAAAAGAAAATGTTGTTCCACTTAAATGGGCTAAGATTTAATTTATTATTACTATTTAAAATCTCAAGTTTTAATTTGTTACTTTTAACATTCTAAAATTTTATTTGTTACTTTTTTTAAATCTCAAGATTTAATTTATTATTTTTTAAATTATGGGATTTAATTTCTTATATCATTCTATTATAGGATTTAAAGTTAGCTCAGCTGGAAAAGTCTCTGATGGTTGTATAAGAGATCTGGAGTTCAATTCCTATCTATACCGAAAACTGATTAGTGTCTTGATCTGATAAAAAAAAGTTATTATCAAAAGTGGACACCATAGGGGTTGAAACTTTCTAAAAATATATATATATATATATATATATATATATATATATATATATATGTATACTTTGTCAAGTATTTTTATTCAAGAGGACAAATGATTGCATGTAGTTTTGGTGTTGGTGTGTGAGTGTATTCTCTTATCTTATCCTCTTTCTCCTATATATGTGTGTTTTTCTCAAAAAAAAAAAAAAAAAGGACAAAATGTTTATTTATTTATTATTCAAGTGGACAAAGAGTTTATTTGAATTTTCGTGCTACTCACAATAATCTTAATTTTTTCTTTAAAAAAAATTGTTTTGAAATGGTCGTGAGTGGTGTTACAGTCAAGTGGTCAACTAACCCAAAAAACAAAAACCCAATTCTTTCGGTTGGATTAGATATTTAATTGTTGCCTTGCCTGTTGGCTGTTGTAGTTGTGACATACCCTTGATCCTATAGCTTTTGACTATAAAAAAAAAAAAAAATGATACACAGAAGAAAGAGAAATGATGGTCAATTTTTGATGATGATCAATGCCATTATTATTCATTTATAGCATAACTCTCATGTACAGTCAAACCCAAGTCAACAACGGTAAGATTAAAAGAATCCAATCTCAAATTCTCAATTTCTTCCTTATTGACTCTCAATCTCTCATGTTCACTGGTGTACCAATCAAAGATGAAAGGAAAAAAAAAAAATCGACATTTACTGCTTTTAAATAATCGACACTGTAGAGAAAGGGGTCAAATTTTAGGAGGTGAATTAGAGTTTTTCTTGAACTGAACTCCTCAAAATATTAAAATGGTTTTAGAGCATTCACATCCAAAATATTTACTCGACATTTACTGTCTTATTTTACTATTTTAAAAAACTACTTTATCAATTATACTATATCAATTTAATACTTTCAACATCCTAACTTTTATTTTACAATACAACACATTAAAATAAGAGTTGTGTTAACGAGCACCAAGTTGCCCGTTAACAACTTTTTACACACATTTTTTACTTTTTGCAACCTTTTATCCTTTTTGACAATTTTTTAGTAATTTTTTTAAATCTTTTTTGGCAAATCCTTGTAATAACCTTTTGTCATTTTTATTAACACAACCTATAAAAGAAATCTTAACAAGCACCACATGCTTGTTAACATTTCCCTTAAAATAATATTTCTACCCCATAAAATAATATACCCCAAAATCCAATTAAAAACAAAAACTCAAAACCCAATGAGAAAGAGGAATTGATAAAGTGAATAAAATATTAGTTTTTTTATTAATTATTTTATAGAATTAAACATTTGGCACGCTAAACACCAAAAACACACCTTCATGAGGTGTGTTAAATGTGCCAAAAATATGTGACATGCTACAGTACCGTGATAACTTTAGCACGGTACGGATAGATGTAAAAAAAAAAAATTATTCAACTTTTTCTCTCTCCTTTATCTATTTTATTCAACTTTTTCTCTCTCTTCTCACAAATTCAACCTGTGTTCTCTCTCTCTTTCTTCTTCAAATCAAATTCCCTCACCCTCACCGATCCACTCACCCTCCTTCACCCTCACTAATCCCTCATAAATCAAGCTGCTGCCATCGCCTCCGGTTTTATTCAACTTTTTGACACGCATCTCAGTCATGCCGCCAATCTAAAGCTGCATCATCTTCTATAGCTCTTGTCGCCGATGATTGGTTGAGTTTGATCATTGATTGATTTGTTGGGTTGGGGTTTTGTTGAAGATTTTGAGTTTTTTTTTTTAATTTTTTTTTTCTCTTTTGTTGAGGTTTTTGAATTTGGAATTTGTTGGAGGAACCAGTGATTGTGGTTGTAGTTTGTGGCAGTGGTTGTTGTTGTGGCAGTAGTTGTAGCGATGGTGGTTGGTTCTTGGGTGGTGGCGATTGCCACTGGGTTGTGCATTTGTGTATTTGCTGAGTTTTGAAAAATATATTATTTTAATGTAATGTATATATTATTATAATGTATAGAATTGAAAAATAAAACATTCGATAAATGAAATATGTAAAATGATGTGATAAAATAAAAAAATAGACTTTTAGTGTGTTAAAATAATATTTTTTATAGAACACAGGATAATAATGCTTTTACATAGCCATTGAATGGCGCAAATGGCTTATTTAGAATTAGAAATTTGTAAGGTAGGTTATGGTTGTACACAAATTCACATGCCTCATGCCTTCCCTTTCGTTAAAAAGGGTTTTTGTAAGGTAAGCGAACGTAGTCAGTCAGGTCATATTTCTCATTCAAATTGACATTATACTTTCCATAAATTTATAAAAAATAAATAAATAATTGACGTGATACTAAAACCATTTTCTAATTTCTATTCCAACCATTCGTATTGATTTGCCAACTGTGCCTTATAAATGCTAATTTACATTTGATTACGATTCGATTACTGTAGTTCCTAAAAGTAGTTCTTCTCAATAAAATGCTTAATATCTCTGCAAATTTGGGGGAAAAGAAAGAAAAGAAAACGACATCAATTTACTAATAAATTTAAGTGCTCACGGATTATTGACATATTTCATAAAGCACAAAAAGTTGCTGAAATGATCTGTAGAAGCTTCCCGTTGCATCACGAGTGTAAAACGCATTACATTAATAAAATTTAATCTGTACCACACACTTTACATCAAAAATTAGCTTTAATTTTATATCTAGACTAAAATGCACGGTCTTATACAGTTACACTTCTTTTAGAACAGCTGTAAAGACCTTAAAGCCAAGCGTCATTATCTGACCACAAAAGGATTAAGAAGAATGTGATAATGTTCAGAAATATCACACAAACTATGATAGTATTTTTATAACCGAAAATGACCATTTCATGACAGAATTTCTACTCACTCCTAATAGGAAAAATGATTTTCCAAATAACATGACCCGTGCTCCATAAGCAGATAATCCAAACGAATTGAAGTTTTGGCTGATTGATTGAGGCCTTGCTCAGCCTCATTTAGATGTACAAACTAAGACAAGCAAAGACTGCGCAATGAACCATACCGCGCATTCACCATGTCCTTGCACCAAATTTCTTTTTGTTTTTTTACTGTGTTACGGACCTACTCTACAAAGTTCTCGGCACAATTTGCTTATAATCACTATCCCATCAAATATTTCCCACTTATTATCTTCTTTGGATTCCCTCCTTTATTACCTAGTTCGCTTATATTCTAAGACGCTTCTAAATGACCTCTCATAGGAATCATTTCAACATCATACTATCTTATTTGTTAAAAGTGGGATGAAAATTTAAAAATTAAATTATTTTAATTGGTAAAAGGTGACGGAGAATAAAAAAATAAAAGAGAGAAGAAGTAGCTAAACTCATGAATGACACTTAGGAATCGGGTTAGGGAAAGGAGCGAGTAATAAATCCTCAGAATATTATAACAATACAAAACACACTCAAGCATGTAATATCCAAACACCACTTCCTCAAAGAGAAAAGGTGAAGACCTAACCCATCATTACACTGGTCCTAATTCACATATAGAGATAAGACTTGGTTGAACACCACCAAGTAGTTCTTGAAAAAAACCATTTTATTCTCACTTGCCGCCATTACCACCCATGCCTTATACACTCGCATATAGCGCTGCTTCAGAGAAAAATACAAACTACAAACTCACACAACGTTGCAGTCTGCACTTGGATGCAACATGGTCAATCAGGTCAATGACACTTGGATGCAACATGGACAATCAGATCAACCACACGTGAGCTGCAAATACCATAAAAAATGCAAACATAAGCAACACATTCACCATGCTTCTCCAATTTTTTTCCCTCTAATTTTGCCTCAAAAGAAATGAAACTACAATACACCAACATGGGACACATTTTTTTTTTATTAACACAGTGGACACGTATGTTCTGTGATCTATCCAAGAAGGAAATTGAGTTTGAGTAAATACCTGTAACCCCACTCGTTGTCATACCATGACACGAGCTTAACAAAGTTGTCATTCAAGGCAATTCCAGCCTTTGCATCAAAAATACTTGACCTGAACGGTTAAACAAACAATCAATAATTTGGTAAATTTCACCGAACAATGCAGCAGATGAGATACAAGAGAATAAAGTGTTCCCTCAGTTAATGGGACAAGAAAATAAACACTGAAGATAAGGTCATAGAAAAAGGCCCAATAAGATCAGATATCTTTTCCTAAATTTGAAAGATAAATATCCACAAATGTCAGGTCAGTTTCATATTCCAGTTGTGGGACAGGCCATTAAAAAGATATGTACATTTATCCATACCTGCTGTCACCAATAAAGTCGGTGGAAACCACGTCATCCTCGGTGTAGCCCAAGATTCCTTTCAATTTCCCCTCAGACTCCTCCCTGAGAACCACCAAAATCAAGAGAAAGACAAGATGAGAAACCCCTCACCACACAATTCTCAGAAGGTAAAGCAGCTTAACATTAATCACCACGTGTCCCCACGGTTCACATGGCAATAACACGTACCATACAAACAAAGATAATAAAGCATATAGCACAAAATTATTCTCCACCCTTACTTGATAGCAGCTTTAATTTGATCATAGGTTGCCCCCTTCTGCAGCCTCACAGTGAGGTCAACCACTGAAACATCTACGGTAGGAACACGGAAAGCCATTCCAGTTAATTTCCCATTCAATACAGGCAACACTTTTCCAACAGCCTTCACATAAAAAAGAAATGGAATTAGTACTTCAAATATTATAACCCAGATACAGATCAACCAAAACCGTACACATAACTACAACTTAACACAGAATGATAAAGGTCCATACCTTAGCAGCTCCGGTGCTGCTGGGAATAATGTTGAAGGAAGCAGCTCTTCCACCTCTCCAGTCCTTGCTAGATGGCCCATCAACAGTTTTCTGGGTGGCTGAATCAGAGAGTATAAAAATGAAATCAAAATTAATAGATGAAGCAAATTCCTGAATAATAGCTGAGAAAACTGACAATAGTAGACCCACCAGTTATGGAGTGAACAGTAGTCATGAGACCCTCAACAATGCCAAATCTATCATTAATAACCTGCACAATTGATACAAGATAAATTAAGACAATAAAATGAATTCTAATGCAACTAGTGCCAAAATTGGACAGTATTGCTTAAAATGAAGTGTGAGATAATTTGATAGAAGAACCTTTGCAAGAGGAGCCAGGCAGTTGGTAGTGCAGCTAGCGTTGGAAATGATGTTAAGCTCAGGCTTGTACTCATGCTCGTTGACACCCACAACAAACATGGGAGCATCCTTGCTTGGGGCTGAGATGATGACCTTCTTTGCACCACCCTAACAATCAAACCAAGCCAACTCGAGTAAGATAACGGCATCAAGGCCATACTATATTGAGAGAGATTATAAACATGAAAAATGAAATATAAGACCAATATTGGGCAGGCTAACACAACAAATGCCAAAATGATTTACATTGACTAAGCAACATGTAGGGCTGTAAGTGAAGAGAGCTGATTATAAACAACTCAGGTTTCACTCAAGAAAAGACATGTTTGTAGTTGTTATTTGGTAAATGAAACAAACTAAAGCCCATGTTCAAACTCGGACTATTAGATAATCCAAGCTCACAGATGATACTAATGTTTATATGTCTTATGTATTCATGTAGATATAATTACATGGCCTTGTAACTGGATAGTGTAAGATTGTAAATAAGCTCATCAGAGATAAAATTATATTTATAATTTATTTATAATACAAATAGTCCATCTTAATACTAAAAGGTTAGTGAATCTATTTTTTATTAGTTCTGAAACAAAAATAATTCTATCTAATTAACTCAAATAAAATGATCTCAATTATAATTTGATTGATCATTTTTAATCGTGGTGTTTCCTATAAGTAAGGAAATAAAAGTCAATTAAGTAGATGGTAAACAAGCTCAAACTTGTTTGACAAAAAATTGAACCAAGTTTAAGCATGTAATTTAGCTTAGTGATGATCTTGAGCTCAGCTAGTGCTCAATAAAATTAAATGAACAAATTATGACATGTAGTATTTGGCTCAGCCCTAATTATGTGCTACAAATGATGGGAGATGGCATAGTGAGGGGGTGGTTTTTGCAAAAGTAGGTTGGAATGAAACTATAAACAAAAATTATATGATAGAAGAGTGGCAGTGGCAGTGGCAGTGGCAATGACAAACCTTCAAGTGAGCAGCAGCCTTTTCCTTGTCAGTGAACACTCCAGTGGACTCTACAACGATATCAGCTCCGCACTCGCCCCAAGGAATCTCCTCTGGGTTCCTACAAATCGTTCAAATGGCATTTACAACCATAATCCGCCAACACATTTTCAAGACATATCGATTACAATTGCATTCATTTATCACAGACAGTCTAGAAGAGTACCTGACACCAAAGACAGTGACAGCCTTCTCGCCAAAGAGAAGAGTCTTAGAGTCCTTAACCTTGATATCATGATGCTTCCACTGACCGTGAACTGTATCATACTTGAACATGTAGGTCTACCTCACACAAAACACACAAGGAAAAACCAAAAGAACCCCATTAATCAATACACAGAAAATGCAAATAACTCCTAGGATCACAATCAGTTTATATTTTATAGTTCTCAGGTATTAAATTCTACGGCAAAAATGCAGAAAAACACACACCCCCCCCCCCCCCCCAAAAATAACATGTGCATTTATGCGTGCGTATGTATAAGCAGTGTTTTGAGTTTAAAATGATTGTTTGTAAAAAAGTTATGATAAGTTGTGGTTGCAAAACAGAGCTTTGGATTTTAAAAATGCTGCTTTAAGCTCCCAAAACGTCCAACCAAACAGACCCTATATATAAATGTCTATTACTACTAGCAATTCTCACATAGTTTCCAACTCAAACTGAGAAGCTATGAATTTTTACTATTTACCAGAAAAAAAAAAAAAAAAAAAAATCTTTAGAGCTAACCAAACAATTGTATATCAGCCCAACTAAAATAAAACCGTCCAAAGCAAGAGCGCGCACACACTAAAATATATATATATATATAAGAGGATTCCCCCTTCAAAAATACCCATAATTTCATTTAGAAATATAGTCACAAACATCAAATAGCAAATTTCATTTTAAATTCAAAAACAGAATTCCTAAAATTAAAATTAAAGATTTTTTTTCCATTGCCGATTAAAAAAGAAATTACAGTTACTGCTTATCTGTAGAGTTCATCCTTTTTATTTGTTTGAAAAAATAAAATATATATTTCTAAATTATGATAATACAAATTATTAACCTTTACCCAAAAATATAGAAAGAGCCACTGAGCACTCGCAAAGCTTGTGTGTGTGTGTGTGTACATATATGCATATCTATTACTACTAGCGATTCATACTCAAACTGAGAAGCACCATTGCTTACTATTCACTGAACGAAAATTATTATTGATAACCAAACAATCCTATGAAATCCAAACGCATCAAACTAAATAAAACGATCCAGATCAAAAAAAAAAAAAAAAACAGAGCACTAGACTAAGCAGTGAACTATATAATCTCAAAAGCTCAAATAACAAGGTCAATTTCATGAACAAAATCCACTGATCCAAAGCCAATACACAGCGATTTCAAAAGTAATACCATGTAATCGGTAGTGATGAAAGGATCGTTAACAGCGACGAGTTCAACATCGTCTCTCTGCAGAGCAACCCTGGCAACCAAACGTCCAATTCTTCCAAATCCTGAAAATTTTCTCAATTTCACACAAAACATTTCCAAAATCCATCAGATCCAAATCGAAAGAAGATGAACAAAAAAATCAAAAAATCAAAAAATTCAAATCGTTCAAAAATATAGTAAGATCATATACCGTTGATTCCGATCTTGACCTTCCCTGTAATTTAAAACACCAAAAAAAAAAAATAACAGTGAGAATCAGAGATCGTAGCGATTCAATATTCTATAAAATTCGAAAAATGAAAAAAAAAAAAAAAACTGAAATTGTTGCTATTACCCATGGCTTTGTTGAGAGAGAGAGAGAGAGTGAGTTATCTGAGTGAGACTGTGAGAGTGGTTGAGATTAGTGAGAAATAAGAAGATTTTAGGGTTTAAATATTAAATATAAAGATAGGAAATGGGAGACCGGGAACACCGGTAGCTGTGGGATTATTGCCACGTCACGGTTCGGAGAGTTCTAGGCCCAAGATTACCTGACACTTGGAGTACCAGGTCGGTAGTCTAGAAGTTTTGTTTTCCTGACCTTCTCGACAGTGTCTTTTTTGAGCCCATCTGAGAACCCGAAAAAACTCAAGTATTCCCGGTTCCCGCCCCGAGTTGGACCCATATTGGGAGAAAAATTGGTATTTGATCTTAATTTACAAATTGATGAAGTGCGAATTCGTCAATCATAATGAATGTGTCCAGATGAAGCCAAGCCCTTGTCCCTGTGATTATGGTGATGATAAGACTGTTTCTTCAAAGTGGTCACCGGTGTGGTGTCTGCCACAACATCTCCAATACCAAGTCAGTATAAGGAAATCTTCCAAGTAAACCAATGCTCTAGAATTCTCAATAAATATTTTTTAAGTGTTTTTCTTATACCTTGGTCTAGCGCTTGTGAGGGCCTTATATATGCTTCCATGGTCCCTAGTCGTTGTGGTAGTCATTGCGGCTTTAATTCCTCTTTTGGTAACATCTTGTGCTTAGTAATGTGGACTTCAAAGGATGCCCAACGGTCTATACAACTGTCTCCGTAACTACCGAAGATGTTATTTCCTATATTGAATAGCTTGGATATCTTCGTCATTGATGCGGGTATTTAATTGGCTCGTCCGAGGAGATGACCCCGTTAGTAGTGAAGATCTCGTCAATAGAAGCTGGATGCGTCTGTTCCATTAGTTGCCCCCTTGAGTTCTGTGGTCGTCGTGGCATGTCAGGACGACCATCAGAAGTCTAAAATTTTTTTGTGACTTTTGGGATTTCGTTCCGCATTTAAGGTGTAGTGGTGGTGTTTCGTGCGTTGTGGCCACGTGGCACGTCCCGAACGAAGCAGTTTTAATGCTCCCATTGTGACTCTTGGTTTTTTCGCTGATTTTTCAGTTTTTGGTGCCTAGCTTTTTAAACTTCCTTACTTCTTCTTTACTTTTTTTTTTTTTTTTTTCATATTCTCTTTTGCTTTGTGTTTTCCGAGTTGCCACCACTGACCCTATGCTGCCATTGTCACCGTGAACCTTCTGCGTTTTGCCTTCTCTATCTCTTGTTTTTTGAGGTATGGCTCTACTCTTGTTATTTTTCTTTCTTTAAGTATATATTTTCCGTAGCAACTTCTGATTTATCTTTGGCTTTCTAGTGATTTCTAGTCTTTTGAGGATTCCCACCTTTTCTTTTCTTGAGTCCTATGCTTAGCAGCTCTAAGGTTCGGACCTTTTGTCCCTCTATTTCTTTCCTTTTTACTTGTTTAAGGGGGTCTTTAGGAGTTTTCCCTCACCATGAGAAATTCGTATTAGAGGGTAGTGGGTTGAGTGTAGCATTGGGTGATCTGCTACCGCTGCTACGTCAATCAATTAGTTGGTTTGAGGATTTGGTAAAGGAAAGGGGAGTGATGTCAAAGGTGAGGTCGAGTGAATTAGAGACTGGGTTATCATCTAGTGACAGACCCGTAGAAGGAGATACTGCCGTCTCTACCCCTCAAGAGGTTAAGGCTTTCCATGCTCTCGAGAGTGTGTAGTTTAGACGGTGATACACTTTCTAGGTTCAATGATAGATTTCAATTCCGGCTAAGGTTAGGGTTCATCTACCCAGTGAGGAAGATCGTGCTTGCCATTTCTTCCCTGGGGAGGTATGCTTCTATGAGGCTGCCTTTCTTTGTGGGCTTAGGTTCCCCGTCCATTCTTTTATTATGGAATTGTTGGGCCATTTTGGTATTGCTCCAAGGCAACTTATGCCCAATTCGTGAAGGATAGTGGTCAGCTGTATGGGGCTATGGCTGGCCGCTACAAACGGAGACATGATTAGGGTGGACGAGCTCGTTTATATGTATCGTTTAAAAGCGTCTAAGGAACATGGGTATTATGAACTGGTGCCGTGGGTGAGAAGGACTACGATCGTCCGGGATTTGCCCTCGTCATTCAGATATTGGAAGTCCGGTTCTTTTTTGTGTCCGGGGACAATTGGGAGACTCCTTCTAACGAAGTTTTGGGTGATCTCCCAAGGTTGCTCCATCGGTGGAGTACCTCGAACTTAGATGCTTCATTATTCTTCCCAACCTTTCAGCTTTCTGTTTACTTACCGTCACTTAACTCTTATGCCCATTGTTTTGTGCAGTTAAGAGACGACCTAAGCTCAAAAGTAGGTACAAGGATCGGGTTGAGAAAGCGATTGAGTACGCCAAGACGATTGAGGATTTTGATGACCCAGTAGATCCTCGGACTCTCGGCTTTTATTGTCCTGGTCCTGAGCCATCTGCTTACGTTCTGCGAAATTTGGAAATAGAAGAAAAGAAGAGTAAGTATTAGGCTCATGCATAATGACTACAAAATTCAAACAGGGAATGTACGCCCAGATGAGGGCTAAGAAGAACAAGCCTCTGTCCAAGCTTGGGACTAGGGGTGTACGGGTGATGGAAAAGGGGACTCCAGTCATTACAGCCACGCCGTCCACTCCTGCTTCTAAATCAGTGAGGACGCTTCCCCAGATGTTTTAGTTGAGGAGATTCCTTCTCAACGGAGTAAAAGGTAAAGGACTGGGGATAAGCAGAAGGAGAAAGTTGACTCCCGATCCTCTGGCGTTTGGGACGATGCCGAGGTGGCTCAGGCTCAGGTGCAAGACGTTTTTACTGCTAATGATATGAAGGTGTTTTCGGGAATATCGGCTAACGAAGTTGTGGGTCGTCATCTCCACAAGCTTGTTCAGGTATTGTATTTGTATGACTTTATCTCTTTCATCCTTTTATGTCGTTTCTTGACATAGGCTTCTATTTTCAGGTGCTCGGGGAGAGTCTTCACATCACCTCCGAGTACCTCGCTCAGGATGCGAACGTTACTTCATCAGCATCTAAGATAGAGGCTTTGGAGGTGGAGAATTCTAAGTTGAAGAAGGATTTAATCACCTCTATGGACGAGGCCAACTCCGTCAAGGAGAAGGTTAAAACTCTTGGAAATGATCTTAGGGTGGAGAGGTAGCTTATTCTAGAAAAGGATGAACAACTATCTGCTGCTCGGGAGAAGCTGAAGGTTATCGCTGCCAAAGCCATCGAGGGCTTCTAGCAGACTGAGGAGTACAATTCCGTGCTCTTCAGTTGGTACTTTAAGGGTTTCGAGCTTCTCCGTTGGTATATGATGAAGCACCCTACTGGAGTAGACCTTGAGAGCCTCGATATGGAAGTGGTCGACCTAGAGATGACGGCAGACAAGGCTACTCAATCTACAGCTTCTGAAGATGTTCCTAGGGATACTCCTATGCCCCCTCCAGATGGTGAAGATACAGCTGCGAACGTTTGACCTTGCTCCAAGTTCAATTGTTGTTTGTTTGTTTGTTGTTTTTTTTTTTTTTTGCTGCCCGGTGTATTTTGGGATTTTAGTTATATTTTCAGAACAATATCTCTAGTTTAAAAACAGTGCTGCTAGCCCAGCGTTTATGGGCTTCTAATTTTAACGTTAAAGCAATGGTACTGGCCCTTTGTTTTTAGGCTCTTAATTTCATTCATGATTGCATACTTACTTGCACATATCTCTGTTTGCCAAGTTTTCTCGTTGTACCTTTTGCTCCTTTCTCTTCTTGCTTCAGTACATTACCGTATATTGGTCTCGTCAATGACTCACATCAGTCTGGATGGGATCTTAGCCCTTTTTGAGTAACTTACTTCCATCTATGCGGAGTCTTTGTCACTTAGCCTCTTTTTTTCTTTTCTTTTTTGCTGTGACTTACACCCTTTTAGGGATCTTGTCACTCTTTTGGTTTCGTCAATAACTTACATCCGTCTAGGCAGAATCTTGTTATTTAGCCATTTTTTGGGTTTTGTTGTGACTTACATCCTTTTAGGGATCTTGTCACTCTTTTGGCTTTGTTAGTAACTTACATTCGTCTAGGCGGAATCTTGTTACTTAGCCATTTTTTGGGTTTTGTTGTGACTTACACCCTTTTAGGGATCCTGTCACTCTTTTGGCCTCGTCAATAACTTACATTCGTTTAGGCGGAATCTTGTTACTTAGCCATTTTTTGGGCGACTTCCACATTACAAAACCTGCATTTATTAAAACATTTGTCTGAATATTGTTTATTGCATTTTGGACTGAGTACAATCGTCTGTTACACTTATTGGTAATACTTCTTTAAGTGTTCAATGTTACATGGTCTCGGGAGTCTCTGTCCGTTTAGGGTCTCTAAGTGATAGCTGCCTTGTCTGAAGTAATGGACGACCCAGTAGGGTCCTTCCCATGTGGGACCGAGCTTTCCTTGAGCGGAGTCTTTGGTTGTTGGAATGACTTTGCGCAAGACGAGGTCTCCTATGTCAAGTTGTCTGAGCTTTACCTTCTTGTTGTAGTACTTGGCCATCTTCTGCTGGTACTTCGTCATCTTGTCGGAGGCTTTTTCTCTCACTTCGTCTAGGCAATCCAGGTTGACTTGTAGTTGGTCGTCATTACTCTCCTCGTGGAACATTTCTCGCCTGGTGCTGGTTATCCCCACTTTAACTGGAATTACTGCCTCGGTGCCATAGGTGAGTTTGAAGAGGGTTTCTCTTGTTGGGGTTCTTGCCGTGGTCCTGTAGTCCCATAGAACGTTGGGTAATTCTTTTGGCCAAGCGCCCTTTGCGTCGTTCAATTTGGTCTTGATTATCTTAAGTAGTGTTCGATTTGTCACATTCGTCTGTCCATTTGCCTGTGGATGTCCTAGGGACGAGAACTGGTTCTTGATCCCTAGGCTCGAACAGAAATCACTGAAGCTTTGGTTGTTGAATTGCCACCCATTACCTGATATGATCATTCGTGGAATCCCAAATCGATAGATTATGCTCTTCCATACGAAGTTCTGGATTCCGGTTTCGGTGACGGTTACCAGCGCCTCTGCTTCGACCCACTTCGTGAAGTAATCAATGGGGACCAGTAGGAATTTTACTTGTCCTTTACCTTGAGGCAACAGACCAATGATGTCGATTCCCCACTGTGCAAAGGGCCAAGGGGAGGATGTCGTCGTCAGTTTCTCTGTCGGAAGGCGTTGGACATTCCTAAATCTTTGGCACTTGTCGCACTTCTTGACGAGCTCCCTTGCGTCTACCTACATTGTAGGCCAGAAATAACCTGTTCTGATGATTTTACTTACCAATGATCTGGGGCCTGCATGATTTCCGCAAACTCCTTCATGGATCTCCTTTAGAATATACTTGGCTTCTTCTTCATCAACACACTTTAGGTAGGGCATGGAAAAGCCTTTCTTGTATAGTGCGTTGTTTAGGATCGTGAATCTTGCCGCTCTCTTCCTGACCTTCCTAGCCTCTTTGATGTCTTGAGGGAGGTGCCCATCCTGGAGAAAGGATATGATCGGTGACATCTAACTACCTGTGTTCTGAATTGCAAATGTGGAGACTTCATCGATGCTTGGGCGTTTCTGGACCTCCATCCCCAAGCCTAGGCTGGTTATCCCTTCTTCTGACGATGCTAGTCTCGCAACTTCATCTACTGCCATGTTCTGGCTTCTAGGGACCTGTATGAATTCTACTCTATCAAATTCTTGGGTCAGACGCTTCGTCAGCCGTAGGTATTTCTGCATTCTTTCCTCCTTTGCTTCATATTCCCCCTAAAGTTGCCCTATTACTAGCTTGGAATCACTCTAGATTAGCAGGTTCTTGGCTTCTAGTGCTTTTCCGAGGCTTAACCCAGTCAGTACTCCTTCGTACTCAGTCTCGTTGTTGGTGGTCTGGTATTGCAACTGAACTCCATATCTAAGTATTTCTCCGTTAGGAGTGGTTATGACAACCCCAACTCCCCCCCTCCTTTGGGCTGACGAACCATCGGTCTGTATCATCCATCGTTTTGTTTGGTCGATGAGGTCCTTCTCGTCTGGTATGGTGAATTCGGCAATGAAGTCCGCCAAGGCTTGTGCCTTAATGGCTGTCCCGGGATGGTATTCAATGTCGAACTGGCTAAGTTCGATTGCCCACTGGACCATTCTTCCTACTGCTTCAAGTCTGTTCATGGATCTTTTGATAGGTTGATCCGTCATTACGAGGATAGGGTTTGCCTAAAAATATGGTCGTAGCTTGCGCGAAGCTACTATTAATGCAAATACAATCTTTTCAATCCTCGGGTACTTTGCTTCAGCACTTTGGAAAGCTTGACTGACATAGTAAACTGGGAGCTGCTTCTTGTCCTCTTCTCGAATTAGGGCTGAGCTCACAGCCGAGGTTGATACTGCTAGATACAAATATAAGTTTTCCCCTTCTTTGGATGGAGTTAGGAGGGGTGGACTACTCAGGTAACGCTTGAGTTCCTGAAACGCTGCCTCACACTCGTCAGTTCAAGCGAATGCCTATTTCAACGTCTTAAAGAAGGGCAGACATTTGTCCGTTGCTTTAGAGACGAATCTACTGAGTGCGGCAATCCTTCCTGTGAGCTTCTGGACTTCTTTGACGGTCTTGGGTGATGTCATGTTGAGTATGGCCTGCACCTTCTCCAGGTTTGCTTCTATTCCTCTTTGGGACACCATGAATCCCAAGCATTTTCCTGAGGCCACGCCAAAGACACATTTGCTGGGATTCAACTTCATCTGGTATTGCTTGAGGGTGGCAAACGTCTCATTCAGGCCGTCTAGATAGGCAAGTTCTTTTCTACTTTTGACGAGCATGTCATCCACGTATACTTCCATGTTCTTGCCAATCTACTTGCTGAACATTTTATTTACTAACCTCTAGTAGGTTGCTCCTGCATTTTTTAGTCCAAAGGACATTACCCTATAGCAATAAAGCCCTTGACTTGTGATGAAAGCAGTTTTCTCTTGATCTTCTTCAGCCATTTTTATCTAATTATATCCTAAGAAAGCATCCATGAACGTCAGTAACTTATGCCCGGCTGTAGAATCCACTAGCTGGTTTATCCTTGGTAGTGGGAAACTGTCTTTTGGGCAGGCCTTGTTCAGGTCCGTGAAGTTCACACACATTCTCCACTTCCTGTTCGCCTTCTTCACTAGGACGACATTTGCAAGCCACTTAGGATAGTAAACTTCCCGAATAAAGCCTACCAACAATAGTTTGTTAAAGTCGTCTGTAATTGCTTTGTTTCGTTTAGGGGCGAAGACACGTCGCTTTTGCTGGACGGGTTTTCTTTCAGGATTTACGTTCAGCTTATGCTGAATGACTTTTGGAGATATACTTGGCATGTCCTCATAACTCCATGCGAAGACGTTCAGGTTTTCTTTAAGAAACTGAACGAGCCCTGCTCTCATTTCTGGACTCAATGTCATCCCTATTCTTGTTGTCTTTGTTACCTCTCCTTTGACCAACTCCACTGTCTCCAGGGTCTCTATCTTGTCTTCTTCCTTCTCCTCGATCGTCCAGGTATGATTCTCTTTCGCTGCCAACACAGCTTGGTAACACTTTCTAGCCAGGACTTGGTCTCCTTTCACCTTACCAACACCGTTCTCCTTTGGGAATTTTACTTTTAGGCAGTAGGTGGATATGGCTGACTTCCATCGATTGAGCGTGGGCCTCCCAATGATCACATTGTAAGATGAGGGGCAGTCTACCACCAAGAAGTCTAACTGACGGGTCAACTGCCTCGAGTAGGTCCCCACTGTTACTGTCAATGTTACTATGCCTTTGAGATATACTCTGTCCCCACTAAAACTGACAAGAGGGGAGTCAAAATGACGTAGCCTTCCTAGATCTAGCTTCAGCTGCTGAAAAGTGGGAAGGTAGATGATGTCTGCGGAGCTTCCATTGTCTACAAGGATCCTCTTAGTGTTGAATCCTTCTATTGTGAGCATTATAACTAAAGGATCGTTATGAGGCTGCTTCACTCCCCTTGCATCTTCCTCGTTGAAGGACATATCTTGGTACGTCCGTCTCTACTTGAATAGGGGTATCATGTGGATGTTGTTCACTTGCCTCTGACATGTTTTCCTAAGGGATTTGAATGATCCCCTGTGAATGGTCCCCCTGCGATTGTCTTTATCTCTCCAATCATGTTCTGTAGGGGTTGGGATGTGTTATCTTTGTCTCTGGGCGAGGGCTCGCGCTGGTTTTTATTACTGTCCCTGAATCTGCTAGGTTCCCTTTTCTTCACATACTTTTGTAGTTTCGCTTTCCGTATCAACTCCTCAATCTGCTCTTTCAGATCTCGGCAGTCTTTTGTGTAGTGACCATGATCCTTATGAAATTGGCAAACCTTTTTCTTGTCTTAGACATTAGGGGATGAATGTAATGGTCTTGGCCACTTGAGGTAGTGTTCATCCTTAATCTGCGTTAAGATTTTGTCAACAGGCATAATTAGAGGGGTGAATTTTATAGTTCAAGGAGCCTTTTCGTCCTTCTGTTTATCTCCATCACTGTTTCGTCGACCTAGACGTTCCCTTTTTTGTCCCTTACGATCATCCTCTTTCCTTCCCTCTTTTCCTGGCTTTTCTTCGTCCACTATGGCAGCTAACGCATCTTTAGCATTCATATACTTTTGTGCCTTTAGGAGCATTTCTGCCATCGTCTTAGGTGGATTTTTTGCAAGCGAAACCACAAATTCTCTAGACTTCAGCCCTGCTTTAAAGGTCGTCAACTGTACTTTGTAGTTAGCGTCGTCTACCTCCAGGGTTTCTCGGGTAAAGCGTCTCACATACGACTGCAAGGTTTCTTTCTCCCCTTGTCTAATAGTGAGTAGGTGGTCTGCTGGCCTTTTAGGACGTTGTCCTCTGACGAAGTGGCGCAGAAAGGCACTGCTCAACTGTTCGAAGCTGTCGATGGACGAAGTTGGCAACTTTGTGAACCATTCCCTTGCAGCTCCTTTAAGAGAAGTAGGGAAGGAACGACACAGTATTTCGTCAGGAGGTTGTTGGAGGCCTAATGTCGTCTTGAAGGTGTTAAGGTGGTCCTGGGGATCCTTAAGCCTGTCAAACTGCTCAAGCTAGGGCAACCGAAATTTCGGTGGTACTGGGCGTTCCAAGACCGCTGTAGTGAAAGGAGAGTTTGTTGCCTTGACCATTCTATCCAGGCTCCGATCCGTCTTCTCCTTAATGGCATTCCTCAGCTTATCCATCTTCTACCTCATCTCTCGAAGGAGATCAGAGTTCTATTCGTCTGGAGTTGTGGGCCTTCGACGGTCACTTCTTCCATGGCTATCTCCTTCATCTTCTTGGTCGTCTTTGGACCGGTTCTTCTCCTGTTGAAGTCGTAGCCTCATCTCCTGATTCTACCTGGTGAGCTCTTCAACGGTGGCCACAAGAGCTTGAACTTGCTGAGCTAAGGCTATTGAATCCTGGTTGGATTCCATCTGAAATTTGAAGTTGGTAGAAACCACGCTTTTGAATATGAGTACAAAATGTCGTTCCCACAGATGGCGCCAAACTGATGAAGTGCGAATTCATCAGTCACAATGAATGCGTCCAGATGAAGCCAAGCCCTTGTCCCTGTGATTATGGTGATGATAAGACTGTTCCCTTAAAGTGGTCACCGGTGTGGTGCCTGCCACAGTGTCTCCTATGCTAAAGTCAGGATAATGAAATCTTCCAAGTAAAACAATGCTCTAGAATTCTCAATAAATATTTTTTAAGTGTTTTTCTCATACCTTGGTTTGGCGCTTGTGAGTGCCTTATATATTTCCATGGTCCCTAGCCGTTGTGGTAGTCATTGCGGCTTTAATTCCTCTTTTGGTAACGTTTTGTGCTTAATAATGTGGACTTCAATGGGTGCTCAATAGTTTATAACTGTCTCCGTAACTGCCGGAGATGTTATTGCCTATATTGAATGGCTTGGATATCTTCGTCACTGATGCGGGTATTTAATTGGCTCGTCTGAGGAGATGACCCCGTTGGTAGTGAAGACCTCGTCAATAGAAGCTGGATGCATCTGTCCCATCACAAATTATGCTGCAAAATACTCATATTTTGAAACTATTTAGTAAAATGTCCATGTTTTTAGAATTTGATTTTATCAAAATTAAGTTATGTGTAAAATTCGATATTTTCAAAATCAAGTTCTATGTTAAGTTTTATTTAAATTTTAAAAAAATTTAAGTGACAAATTATGCATAGAACTCGTCATTGTAAATATCAAGTTCTACATGTAACTTAATTTTGTTAAAATCGAATTTCGAAAAGAGGGGCATAACTCTAATACGATAGCTATAAAAACAAATATAAATAAGAAAATAACGATAATAGAATGATAAAAGAAAAAGAGAAAGAATATAGAAAATAAATACGGTTTAGTTGTAGATTTCTACGTCCACGACAAAAAGCCTTCATAACTAATGAAGTGTGAGCCTTCATGTTGTATTTTGTCATTTGTGTGTTGGTTCTAAAAGGACTTTAGTCGGCAACCACGCTAAACTATTCCCATATGTTATCAAAGCTACTTCAAAAATTAGAAAGAAAAGTAGACCTCTCTTGCTATTAATGCTGTTTATTTCGATGTAAAATATTTTCTGTAAAATATTTTCCCATTTTCAAGTATTTGATTGTATGTAAAATATAGTCAAAGTTGTAAAATATTTTCCTTTGACTAAAACTTTGTGGGTAAAAATTTGTAAAATATTTTACCAAAAAAGCAAGTGTAAAATATTTTACAAAAATCTCACAGCCTCACACTCGACTCCCTCTCCCTTTCTCATTCTTTACTCATCCTCTCTCACACTTGCCCAAACTAGCAACAACACCCACTGGCACACCACTCTTCGCCTTCACTTCGCCAACACCCTTCGCCGCCCTTGACCTCCATTTTGGTGGCACCACCATCAGATCTCGGTCTGTTATATCAGCGAAGAAGTCGTCGTAAGAGGCTCGAGGTGAGCCTTATCACTGTTGCTCCATTGCTCGTTGCTTGGATTTGGTTTTGAAAGCTAGAAATGCCACTGCTAAGATCTTTGATCTAGACTCGCTGAGAGTGAGTGGGATTTTCGTTCCTTCACAATCTGGGTTTCTGGGATGGCTTAGGGGTTGCGGTGGGTGGCTGGGTGGGTTTGTGGGTAGTGGTGGTTAGGCGGGCTACGGTGGCTAGCTGGCTTTTGTTGATTTTTTCTCTCCTATTTGTGATTTAGGTGGCTGGTGGTGACTGGGTTTGTGGTGGTTGGTGGTTGTTGGTTTGTATTTGCATTTCTATTATTGAGGTCAATCCAAACACTTGAAATTATTTTACCTGAATAATGTTGTACATGTAAACTTTTTTACATGTAAATATTTTACATTTGAAAACTTTTTATGTCGAAACAACGGAGCATAAGTAGCAATTATATG